>JAGFMF010012271.1:6719839-6786090 GCA_019455555.1 Galemys pyrenaicus
TTTTCATTTCTGATTGCTGAGTAGTATTCCATCGTGTATATGTACCACAGCTTCCCGATCCACTCATCTGTTTTTGGGCATTTAGGTTGTTTCCAGGGCAGCACCAAGAACTTTTATTCCAGCTCAGCAATGCCCACTCAGCTGGGCTTTTACACCCTTAATGAAAAGTCAGGCCTTGTGGAAATTTTGTTGGGGTGACTCATGTCTTTGAACTCTCTCTGTGTGCTTAGATTTGATTAATATTAAGTGTCCAAAGATTTAATTAGGATTAATATTTATGACACCCTCTCCTTCATTGCTCCTGACCAAAAAATTGCCCCTGGAGAGCAGTTAAAAATGGGAGACTCCCCTGATGCTGGTGTTCAGGTCAAAAGGTCCCCACAGACAGATCCTTTGAATCAGTTCACGGGTTATTTGCTGCTCTGAGCTGCTGTGTTCATAGGAAACAAGTGTGAATTGTCCAGGCCCCGAGGAGGGTCTGGAGGGGAAGGAACCCCATCTGTGACCTAAGGCTGAGGATGCAGCCTCTGTGGAGGAAGAAGGGGCCGCTTGTTCCCTTGGCAGGAATAAAGCCCGCTGTGTCCCTAGGCTGGAGTCCAGTTGCCAGCAGGACTGGGGGTGGGGGTGGGGGCTGTAAACTGACAGGGGTAGAGGGGAGGGGCGAAGCGATACAAGGTGCCAGCCTGTGTGACTGTTCTGGGGGTGCAAGGGCTTAAACCCTGCTGGAACTTCTGCAACAGGAGAAATGGGGGATTTTTTTTTTTTTTTTTTTTTTTTCACATGAAGCCAAGGAAGCCCCTGTCATTCTGAGACCCTGCTCCTTTGGCACTGAAACATTTTTTTCTTAAAGAAATGGGGTGTAAGCCAGAGGTGAGGGGGGTGTGTGTGAGAGAGGATTCACTGGAGACAGAGTGGGGAGCTGACTAGGCAGAGCGACTGAAACACACTGCTGAGGGGAGAAGCGGGAGAGACAGGAGAGGTCTGCCATGACATGTGGGTCAGCTTCCTGGCCGGGATTGAATTCCGGCCATAGGGTGATAGTGCTGACTTAACCCCTATGGCCACCGGGGAGGCTGGCATTGAAACTTTGCCTCCGCTCTCTCCTGCTCACTTTTTGTTGATGGCAAGTCATTTAAGGACAATAAACATCTGAATGAAATTTGTTCTGATTCCAGCTTTGAGTTCCTAGTAGAAAGCACAGAATTACAGCCTCAGTAACTCCCTGCTGAGAAATAAGTGTTCATTATCTTGAGTCAAGGTGCTGTGAGACCAAGCCTGGGCTTTAAAGCAGTGGGAGTCACAGCGCTGTCCTGAGCTTGCACAGGTGGGGATAAACAGAGCAGTCACTGGGTGAGACTGGACTTTCGCCTCCCCAACCTCCACCAGGAACAGCTGTGCTCTGAACACGTGGCTGTTTGTTTAGGAAACAGGACACTCGTAGATAAAAACGTAAACACAACTCACACTGTCACCGAGATGACGCTGATCTTCTTCCCTGTCCCGACCAGCAGCTACAGTCTCGGGCTCGTGGTGTCAATGGAAACTATAAGCTGAGCTGTAGCCCGGCGGGCCCCGGGGAGCTTCAGCCACAGCATCAGATGGTCTGAATATCAGAACGTCATCTTCACAGCTGAATCACGGGTAGTCAGATGACCTTCTGACTTCCTAGTTTCTCTGTGCTTTGTAATTCTGTATTCTGTGCTCTGATTTTATATTTTATGTTCTGTGATTTTATATTCACTGCCACTTGGGGCTAAGCTACTGGCACACAGCTTGAGCTACTTTTCTCCCTCTTCCACTATGTAACGCAAACGAATGTATTCAATTAAATCAAAGCGAATTAAAAGCACCTGACAATGAAAAGCTATATTTGCGGCAGTTGGTAGGCAGCAGTGTCTAAGATGGTGGGTAATAGTCATGTTCCTGTCCCCAAGTTGTTCACATGTGTGATGGTGACATGGCAGGGGAAGCCTTGCCTACACCTAGCGATACTTACCAGAAACCAGCATGCACAAAAGAGGGTTCCTGGTCACTGTGAGGTGACTGTTAGGGAGTACTTCCTTCAGCCAAATACTGCACCTGAGGAGAAGGAGGTTGGTCAACCAGATGAAGGAACTTGACCTGAATTGCCCAGGGAGTAGATGGGCCAGAAGTTCTAATTACTCAAGTCTGCGCCTTCCTCTGTCATTTATAAAATCCTCTTCTGGAGGATGCGCTTCAAAAAGGATGATGTTTGGCTTCTTGTAAGCAAACACTGGAGATCAGAAATCACCTATGTGTTTACCACCCAAACCCTTACAGAGAGGATCATCCCAGCATGCATCTGGCTGTGCCCTAGAGGAGTGTCACCCCGGAGACCTTGACCAGAGAGGCACATGGCCAGCTCCCCGCAGCACACGGCCAAAGCACACAGGCCCAGCCAGTGGTCTGGAGCCACCTTTGTCCGGACAGCAAGGCTCATATGGACCAAAACTGGAGAGCATGAGGCCAACATGGCCTGTGGGCGGTATTTTGTGGACCTTAGAAGAATCCAGGGGTGGGACATCTGGGGAGAATCTGGGCAGACGAGGCCAGGTCGAGCGATGGCACCATGTTCAGAAGCTCATCCAGGTGTCCAGAGAGGGCACTGCTCCTGTGCTCCCGGGGCTCACCCACTGGGGCCACCTGCAGGTGGGGATCTGCTCAGGTCTCCTGAGAATCCAGGGAGGCCATCAGCGGGCCGATCTTCCTGGTACGTTCTTTGGTATTTTGATCGCACCAAATCAGGGTCAAATACCTTCTGTGTACAGGCATACATTCTGTTCTTTTCTCATCCGTTTTTCTTTCCCCCTCCCTCAATACCTCCTTCCCTTTGCTTTCTCAAAAGGCACAGCAGCGAGACTCAGACCTTGGGCTGAGAAAACCTTCATATCCAGACCCCTGTACTTTCTTTCTCGGAGTCTTGGCTTCTTTATTTGCAATACACGGAACACTTGTACTCTGTCCGTCCCTAACTGGATTTCTGCTTAGTTTCTGCTTTGCTGGTCTGCTCCTCAGGGAGAAGAGAGTTGGAGCGAGGCAGAGTGAGGAGCAGCTGCAGTCTGACCATTTTGGGTCAAATGTGCACAATTTTTGTCGGTCTGTGCCGGGCCACCGGGGAAGGCCATCTTGCCTGCCCTCGGGATGAGGGCCAGCAGCAGCACCCAGCTGTGAGATGAGCTGCTCCTGGAAGGAACTGGGTTGAAGTTGTACTCCTGTGCTCGGAAACTGGGCCAAAGGGGGCATCCTACACAGAGCCCGCAGAGGCTGCGGGAGAGGGCCAGCCTTCGGAAGCCTGCCTCGCAGACGGCGGCATGGGCCAGCAGGGTTGGCGAGAAATGTGTGCGGTCACCTGAGTGGTACACCCTGCTCCTTCCCTTCCCAAGCTGCCAGCCTCACAGGAGGGGATGGAGGGGGCAATTTAGCATCTCGCCCATTTGGGGCAATCAAAATCGTAGGTCATTCTTGCACTGGGATTAAAGATGTTTAAGCACGTGAAAGGAAAGGATAAGAGACTGGAGGAGTTCATATTGAAATGTGGGAATAAAACAGACAAGGATGAGAGATAGCAAATTAGAGACAACTGCCATGTCAGGCCATGTCAGGCCCAAATGACTGAGATGGCATCTCCCTGAGGATCCAGTGGGGACAGATTCATCCTAGTATTTCCAAAACATAAAGTGCTATATCCTGGGAACATCCTATATCCTGGGCACTCTGGACAGAGGATCTCCCAGTCTACCAGCAATTCTAGAATGATCTCTAAAATTAGTTAGCTTTCCCGCTGCTTCCTTTAATCTTCCAAACAGGCCAGAGACATCTGCTTGTATGACAATGGCACATGGGCCATTGGGCTGTACTCAGCAAAGTAAATAATTAAAGGAGAAGAAGAAATGCTTTTTGGCTAGTTATCTCTAATGTCTAAAAATGCACCAACAGTTGCAGGAATTCAGCAGCTGATGTTGAATGTCACATTCACGTGAAATGTCCAGGTGGGAGAAGTGCCCCAAATGCTAACTTCTCAGCTGGACAGGGTGCTAGACTCTGGTGACCAGATGCAAAGAGAGTGCTTTGCTGCCCTTTCCCCAATGTCTGAACTAAAGGTTGACAAAAGAGGGAGCCTTGTAACTTTGAAATAATAAAACCCCATTACATAATAGGGCTTTGTCTATTTTTACAAACCAGCACTTTCCACAGCTGTGCGTGGCTCCAGATGTTCTCTCTGTGAGGTTTGGGCAGAGAAAGCCCTCCCAGGTCTGAAGTCATGTTGTTTCTAGAATGCCACCTGTTCTCTCTTGCTCCATAGGGTTTATACAGTGATTCATTATTCTTAGCACCATGCAACGTGAATGTCTGTGTAATCCTTTCAGGTTAGAAAAAAATGAACATGAGCAAGCTAGCAAAAAGATGATGGGGACAAGATGAAAAGCTGGTAGACCCAAAAGCTGCACAAGAAGGAAGCTGGGAAGAATCTGGAAAACAAGAGGGAGGAAGCATATACTTTGTGAAGATAATTGGCTGAAAAGAAAAAATAAATTGAAAAGCACCCTCTCGCCAATCCTAACTATTCGTGCATTTTGTTTCCATGACAGAAAACACTAGGTTTGCCAAGCCTTATATTTCCACCAAAGCTACATATTTTCATCTTACTGATGCAAACAGAAAGGGGAATAAGCCAGTGAGGGGTTTGCGTCTCTGATGGTGTGTCTTTGCTACTAGCTCTAGCCACATGAAATTGCTGCTACTGAACTGGTTTTGATGACAGACATGGCTATTTCATGGGGCTCAGTGTAATATACTTGTGAGTGAGACAAGACCGGTGTAGAGAATGTGGAGTGGTGGTCACGCATGTCCAGCTGATCCTAACCACTTTGGTTATGACACTGATGAACTTCTTTCTGGTTAATGTCATAAGGAAGGTGATGTCTTGATGTCTGGGCCAAATCTGACTTGCTTTTGTATTGCTCATGAGCTAGAGTGACTTTTAATATATTGAAAGGGTTGTAGAAAAAAAGAGAATATGCAGCCAAGGCCACTGTGGCTACAGAATGCCAAAGATTCTTGAGCGTGAAGGGAAGAAAGAAGCCAGAAGGGCGGGCTTCTTCCCTACAATCTTCTGAGGGAGTGTGGCCTGCTAACGCCTTGGTTGTCTATTAGTTCAGTCATTTTGATTTCTGCTGTTTCTAACTTATTATCAATAAGCTCATGCTTAATAAAAATCAGTCATTAATTTCAATTTATGTATTTTTACTTGTAAAAGAGTTATATGTGTTTCAAAATAAATTCCAATCCTCTGTAGAATCTGTATTGAATTTATTTAACAATTTTACTATTTATTTAATTCTTACTTATTTTTAAACAACTCAGGATGGATAGTAAGGCCCTATTTGCTAACTTTAGTATTTGAATTCTTGAGTGTAGTTCTCTTATCAGTTATTTCTCTTAGTTTCTAGTCAATGGATTCTCTTTTTAACACTGACAGGATGATAAGTTTTAGGTATTCTGGAAAACGTCTTCCTTCAAAGAGGTTGACTTTTCTGTTGGCAGCAGAGAGAGATTCAGCAGTGTGTCTTGACCATGATTCTTGAAGGGCGTGCTCACGTAACTTTTGCCTTTCTGGTTTCAACACAAAGTCCAAGGTGTTTACAAACTCCTTTAACTTGGCAGACTTAGCAAGGATAGGGTGACTGCTGAAGTCTCTGTGGGCAGCCCTGCCTTCCTGCTGTTTTCCATTGGTTTCTTAGGGTTTCAGGCTGCGTGCATGCAGTTTAGGGGTATACCAACAATTTCAGGGGTATTAGTGTACAACATATGGGGTTCACACCTTGTAGTTTCCTGCCTACCAGGATTAATTCCCAGGCACCATGAAAGCCCTGATGGTTGAGTTTGTCTTCTAAATTCATTATAACTGCTACTTTTTGCTTAGAATTTATTCCCAGAATTGGAAAGTACTAGAAATTTCCAAAAGGGTAAAGACATTGTAAAAATGAGGGGTTTGCTTTGTTTATGTCTCTTCTTTCATGGGTTATCTTGTCCAACTTTTGTGTGTGTTGGCTGTCCTCTATTGCCTTGGAACAGTTTCCTCCAAGTTCTATAATTCTTACTATCAGGAAGGTTACTCTGACATAAAGCTATTTGGTCTTGATTGGATCTGGCACATGCTGATAAGGATTTCAAGTATGTGTTGTACTTAGAAGAGTAAGACAAGACTAAAATTGAACATGCTAAATTATTTAGTGACTCAGATAAATAAGGAAAATTATAGTCTTGTGTGGTGGAGTAAGCTTTAGATTCCAAGACTGATGTCATCTGGAATATGTACAAAAGGCTGAAAAGCACAGGGATTTGGACTCTAGGTTGTTTGGCAGTAAAGAACACTTGGGACAGCAACCTGTCCCCAGTGTAGTGACTAAATATATTTATAAGAGACAATGTTGACACTTAAAAGCTGCCTTCAAATCTGCAGGCATTACATTTTTGCAATACTCATCCTGTTGGAATGCATGTCCAACTAGTGCCTGCCAAGAAGCTTGGGTCAGATTCTCGGAAGACTGAGACATTCAATGCCACCCAGGTGGCTGGGAATAGAAAGCAAATACTTCTCTATTAGTGCAGGGCCACTAAAGAGTGATCTTCTAGAAGCATTCTGGAATTGGAGGTTCATGGGTGTTTTAAAAATCAGACCAAAAGATGGCACCCTTTAAAAATTTAGTTTGGCAAATTTAGATGGCAATTCCAGAAACATGTGAAAAGTAATTTCATCACTGATTTCAAAGGATTAGGATGAAAAGGAAAATATAGTTATCAGATAAAAGACAACTCAAGGTTTGTAGCAGAAGTCAGAGCTTGGAGGAATTCTCTGAGCTGTAGGAATACTTTATAGGTTTCATACATTGTCAAGAGTCTGACATACAGGAAGGGTGTTCTGAAGGACTCCTGTTTGTCCCAAGGTAGAAAGGTTGCAGTAAGATGACAAGGTCAGTTCATGTACACATCTTACCATGGGTTCATTGTAAAAACAGGATTTTCTGGGAGAGAGGATTGGGATGATCCCTTTTCTTTTCAATGAGTATCAGGCAGTTTTCTGAGTTCCTGGTGACTGTCTAACCACTTCAAATACTTTTTGCTCATATATCAAAGGAACTCAATTTTTATCCTCAAGAATTAGACTTTATGGCTCCTACCTCAGTGAGATTGCCCCTTTCAAAATATATGCCAGGGTGCCATCTTAGTTCAAAGTTTTCAGTGACTGCCCAGGCTACTGCGAGCATGTGTCAAAATGCTTGTAATAGCATTGTTCTTCTCCTGAAATTTCCCTGACCTCATCTCCTACTACTCTCTTCTTTGCTCCTTCCACTTAAGTTCCATTTTGTTTTTTTGTATGTGCCAGGCATGCTCCCATGCCCTTACTTGACTATATTGTTTCTTCTTTCTGGAAGATTCCTTCATATGGTTTAATTCTTTACCTTTTTCGAGTCTTGGCCCAGATTTAACTTGGTGAGGACTGCTTTAACCACTCTACTTAAAAGAGTGACTTACTGTCCTTTTGCCTGTCATTGTCAATCCCTCTTATTCTGCTTTGTCTTTTCCCTACATAGGCATCACCATCTGAATTTCCCTTACTTATTATCTTATTGTGCACTGACAGTCTGTTTTCATTTAAAGCTGCAAGACAGCAGGGATTTTAACTTGTTTTGTTTGCTGATGTTTCCCAAGCATTTACAGATATTGGTGAATCAATGACATTTTCCACACTGACAATGCAGAAGCATTTGTTCTTCCTTGGGTGAATAACAGAATCCAAATTTCTGAAGTCTTAAAACCTTTGTCAAATAAATACTACTTTCTTGGTATGGAGAAAGCTTAAAAGGATCTGAATGCATAAATATAATTCTCTGCCTTTTGTAACGATTCTACAATTCTACTATTACAGAGTTGATAGGAACTTAAGACTATTTAGTTTATACCTGCATTTCCACTATCCCTCATTCTTTAACCTGCTATCCATAAAATAAGTCTACTTATAATTCTGTGAATGTAAACCAAAATATTAATTTCCTAAGCCTTTGTTCTTGTGAGCCAAAGGCTCCATGGTTCATGAATCCTTTACTCTCATCTCTGCTCAAAAATTTGTATAAGGAGACTCTGTCATTGAATTTACTTTCTCCCTCACTTATGCCCTCTTAGCATTTCTTCCGTGCTGTAGGACTACTTCCATAGTACTTTCCATAGTCTGCTTTATTTTAATAAATTTCAATTTATACCACAGTAACTTACAGAGTCTCCAATATAAATATAAAGATTTTTTTTAACCTTTTGTCTTCCATGATAACAAAAGCCAATAAGAGAAATACTATGTGAAATTGGACTGAGTTGGGAACTCAGGATCATGTATTAGTGGATTTTAGCCACAAAGTGTCAGAATTCCTCAATCTTTTCATTTTACCCATTAGAAACCATTATAGTTGAAATTTCTTTATGAGGAAACTAACATTTATACATTCTTAGCTAAGGAGGCATTTATTTCCCCTTTTAACTTGGGACTTTTACATACTGTGATTAGGCACTATTTTATAATTAGAGATATATCCTATTTATTTATTTTGTGTGCCAGTCAGTATCCATGAGTATCTACTTTCTCTGTGTGTATGTGGTGTCCTATAAGGTGGCCTCTGTTGATTCCCATATCCTGGGATTCATGCTCCTCCAAGTGTGGGCTGGGTGTAGTTATTTGTTCCTAACCATCACTATGGAAAAGGCGATGAGATACCATTTTCTTGATGGGATTATCAAAGACTGACTTCTGTTTTTTCAGCAGACTCTATCCATTGTCTTGTTGGTTTGCATACTCTAATAAAATAAAGCTGCCATATTGAAGAGACCCACATGGCAAAGAACCAAGGATAACTTCTGCTCAAGACAGGTGGAAACTGAGCCCTTCAGTCCAATAGCCCACATGGAACTGAATCCTGCCATTTCCACTGAGTGAACTAGGAAACTGACCCTTCCCCAGTCAAGCCTTCAGATAAGACTGAAGATTCTGAACAAAAATCTTGAATGGGACTTCTTGACAGATCATAGAGCCAAGTGTCTAGCTTAGCTTTCTTTGATATTCTACTCACAGAAATTGTGAAATAATAAGTATGTCTTCCTTAAATTTTATATAACACACTGATTGTTAGGATTATTTGTTATGCATCATTAGATAAACAATACAACAGACTTTGAATGTTGAGGAAGATATGAATGGAAATAAAAGGTGATCTATTTGGTGCTCAAATATTGGGACTACATGGATACATTCAAAACTACCCAGTGCTAGTATAGTTTCCAAAATGCACAAGAAGATGCTGTGAACACTGTTTGGGACTCAGAAAGGACAATACTAAAAACTTCCTCCTTGTATTTTTCATAGTTAAAGCATTGAGACTTGGAAGTGATCATAGTAATGAACCAGGTGTAACCTTACAGGGTTTTTTTGGGGGGGGATTCATTAATTAGAACTGGATTTAAGTTGTTGAAGTGCCTGATTTCATATTTAGATGGACAACATGGAGCTTATGAGGTATGTCTAAATTCTAGAAACAAGGCTATTCAGTTTTTATTTATTCTTTGGGATAACAAGGGGATATGGCTATTAATAGGTTGTCCCATCAATAGTAAACTCTTGGGGTGCTTAGACTATCATGTAGTTCAGGAGTGTCAGGGTTTTATCAAACTGGTGATTTTTTTAGGTTGAATTGCACAAACTATAATTATTTCAGGAAAAAAATATTTGAAGTTGAATTTAAATTCTGAATTGAATACTAAGTGGGTGTTGTAACAATTCATGGATTTGCCAGAGCCAATTTCTCCTGTATTTTTAGCTTTTACTGGAATCCAAAACTGCTCCCTTCACATGAATAAAGCCCACCCAAGGTCCAAGTGAAAAGGGATATATTTAAAGTAAAAGGGGTCACTTCCTGAGATCTGAAGATCAGATTTTGCATCAATCAGCTTTTGTGTTACCTCAAACACAGACACTTCAAACCTTGAAGAGGAAGGGCAAAGGAAGAAGCAGATCTTTTCACAGTAATCACAGGAAACTGCTGTCCTGTTGAGAAAGTGATGCTCAGCTTTGGAGAGACAACACTTGCCTATAAATTGATTCATGTCATGATTTTCTTTCCAGCAGAATCTGGGCAGGGCAATGGGCAAAGACTAATACATCCCTTCCTGCAAAGGAATTTTCAGTTGCATTCAGTTATTAACAGAATAATATTTAATATTATTAGCCCCTTCTCATTTTAAAATTTAATGTCTCCAAGCTTCCTTAATTATGGTTGCCCACACAAAGTTACCTCTATAAAACAAAAGATGTGCTTGTCACCCAAGAACTTCCAGGGGATTTAGAGGCTCTCTGTTAGCAACTAGGGTTAGCAAACAAATATTAGAGCAAAGGATGTACTTTTATCACTGAGGAAATTCATGGGTTTTAGAAGCTCTGTGCCAGGAACTCAGGGCACAGACTAATAGATGTTTAGTCTACTATCTCATAGGAGGGTTATTATTTGTTGTTGTACTGGAAAGAACACTTTTAGGTCATCTGATAACTTGTATTCGAAGCTTATATGTCTTTACATGTTTACAAGAGGGACCATGGCTCAGAATTGTTTTACACAATGAGAAATAGGAAAGGTGTTCTCTGAGTTGGCAGAATCTGCTTGTCGTGAAAAACAGAGCCGTCCAGGAGAGGACAGCGGCTGTCAAACCTAAGCTAGTGAATGTCATTTTACCCAAGATACAAAATTGTTATCTGAACTGGTCTGAACTGAAAATGAGCTCAGCGGTAGAAACAGTGGTTTCTTCAACATCAAGATCAAGATTGCAATCCCACCCTCTGCTATCACATGAAGCCACGTGTGTGTGGCACGTGCTCCAGGTCAGCCTGCCTGGACTCCTGGCTCTGTCTTTGCAGACTTTATGGTGGATGCTGTTGGCGACCCCTTGACTACTTCCCTGAGCTCCTGTGTGCAGACCCTGGCTGTGGCTTTTGTTTTCCCCAAGAACTCACAGCTATTCTTTTCCCCAAGAATTGCCTTTGGCCAAATAGGAGCCTTGTCCCCAACGACCTGGGTACAGAAGCTCAGCGTACTTGGCTCCAATGGGACCAACTCTGCAGTGCTATCCATTCTCCAGAGCACCTCAGGGAAGATGAGGAATCCATTCTCCAGCCTGGACCATGCCTGCCTTAGTTTCCTCCTTCATCTGCTCTTCTCTTGCTCCTCCCACACTCCCCTACCCACCCAGCTAAGCTATTCCATGACCTTGTTGACTTTTGGTCCAGTGGCCTGTGGGCATCTAAGTTTGACTCTATCTCCTCACTCCCATGCAAGTGCATGACCTAGTGAACAGCCCAGAGAGCTGCCAGTCAATGAAAGTTCCTGAACTGACTTCCCCTTGAGGGCAACAGTCTCCCCTGCCTTGCAGGCCTTCCTTTTAGTAAGAACTCCCCACACTATGGAGCTTACAAAATCCCTTTCCCCTATTTTTGGCTTGAATTAAACTAACTAGGAAACCCCAAAGCACTCCACCCAGGGACCCCAATTAAAGTACTATGTCCCAGATACTATCACGCTCTCCGTACTTGGTCTTAACTTTGCACGTAGCCCCTTGAGGTAGGATGCACACCTCCAGGTGCCAGGAAGCATAAAGCTCGGTCTCAGTTTTCCTTGTGGCCTGTGTTTGAGTCCTGACTCACCAGAGTTGTCCTGGGGTCTACTTGGCAAACGTCAACTTAAAAAAGTTGGTTTCATGAACACAGGGTAGGCTCGCACTTGTAATGGACCCTGGAGAAGTCCTCTTAGCTGTGTGCAGACCAACAGGCTCTCCCTAGTGGGTAGTGGTTCCTGGGCAGGGTCGCTGCTGGCCACTTTGCACTGCTTTGCACTATAGTTGTGTCTCTGGTGGGGGCTCTGAAAGACAGTCCTCACGCCCCCCCCCCCCCCCCCCCCCGGNGAAAGACAGTCCTCACGCCCCCCCCCCCCCCACTCCCAGGAGATTGCTCTTTGGACCTGGTTTGAGGTGCTATGGTGGTGTTTTCTAGCTCCAATAATGCACAATTATATTATAATTTCGGCACCTTTTAATTTCCTCACATTTCCAGAGGGCCTGATAGGCCATATTTTCTCATTCTCAAAAATTTCTCAAAGTTTTTGAAACAAAATGGGTTGATCATTTGTTCAATTGCTCTGACTCGAGGCAGTGATATAAATTTGGATTTGTATGCTTTCAAATTGCCAAACTGGCCAGAGTTGCAGATTTGCTGTTCACTTCTTTGTGGCACTGAGGAGCAAGCGGAGGGTCAGACTTGGCGAATGTTTCTAGCCAATGTTAATTAGAGAATTTTCAACAGCTGCAGGAAGTCAACAACTTAATAAGAAACATCACAAATACTTAATCTCTACAGGGCTACCACAACACTAAATTCCCACAACAGGAGATGAACAAAATATGTCCCAATTCAAGCAACATGAATCTAAGCAGATGCTTTCTTCATTCTTCCAGCGCAATCCAGAAATGTAGGGTTGAGTGCCAGGAACAGACCATGCCTGGTTGCTTATCAACCTTGCCATTTGTCAGAGGCCATGATTCATTTACATCTTATAAGATGGAGAGACAATATTTCAGCACAAATGATTTCTGAATCCAGTAAGAAAGCTTTGTTTTATGTCTTCCTTGTTCCTCCAACTAAACACATACTCAATTACTACAAATCTCAAATATAACTGGATTCAGATTTCATAGAGAACACTGATTATGGGTTGAGTGGGTGGGAGGTGTTTTGAGTATGTGTGTATCATTTTTCCTTCTCTCTATCGATTCCCCAGTTGGGGTATATTCTTTGTTGACAGAGTTGGCTGCTTCTGCTTCATGTCCTATATCTGGGTTCCTCTCATTTTGCTTTGGCCTAGGGGAAGTCATGCAAGAAGGACCTTTAGGTCAGAGACCTGGGCTTGCCAACAAGTTACATCATGATGCTGCTAATGATCTTTCTCATGATTTCATTAAGTGCTAAAATGTCCACATTATCCTGATCATCCAGGCAATGGTTAAAAACAATGGAACATGTAGAGTCTTAATTCATTATACATTATGTTTAAGAACTCAGTTGTAGGGGACATTTGCTTCATTAGACTTTGTTATAGGTACCGTTTAATTTTCTTTGGAGGGACATGTTGTTGGAAAGAGGGAATAAACTAATTGATAAAATATGAAAATTATCTTTAACTCTTCCTCTCTGTTTCCTTTATTCTCCTTTTGTTTGACATGAATTAGTGAAGATTTTATACATATATGCACACATTTCTGTGTGTATACATTCTTGTGCATTTGTATATATAAGTATGTAATTTGTGGGCCTATTTATCCTCTAGCTGTACATCATATAATACAGACTTTATCCATATATGTAACTGTGAATCAAATGTCAGTCTTCACTCAATAGTCTTGCTTTAATGTATAACTTTCCTTTAGATTGTTTTGTAAAAAAAGGATTAGATGAGACATTATGTTACAGCCCATCCCTTGACCACCCATTTTCACTTCCCTTAATACTATTACAGAATGTATCTCCATAAGAGGGGGAGGCACATTTAAATGGGTGCCATTGTCCCTGCCACCTCTTACATGTAGCCACCTTGGATTGCAAGTTCTGGTACATGAACTGGACATCCTAAGTGGGGGGGAGATGGGAAGGAGTGAGGTAAATATATAAAGGAGGTAGAACAAAGGAGGAGGGTAGTCAACACATGGAGGAGACACATCTAGAGACACCTGGAAGAGGTACTTGGAAGAGACATGTGGGTGAGAAACTTGTGGGGACACTGCTCCTGATCTTCGGCAGAGACAATGGCAGCTGTTATCTTGATGTGGTATATTTTGAACTTTGAATCTTTTTTTCTGTCCCAGCTCTCTGGGACCTGCTTACCCCCTTTCTTGTAACTTCCTGTCAGAAGTTAACTTATATTTAGGTTCTGGACCTCAGTGGCCTAACTTTGGGCCAAGACTAACAGTATGCTTCTTTTGCCTCAGTGCAGGTAGGCAAGTCAAAGTCCTTTTAAGCCTGCGCTCCTTCGGCCTCCCTGGTGTTGCAACAGGTTGAGCACCACACTGTGAAGCATCCGAGGCACAGCAGTGTGAGTTTGATTCCCGCCCAAGGAGGAGACCCACCGGGCGCAGCAGACCACTCCTGCCTTGCCCACTGCTTCTCCCAGCAGTGTATTTCAGTAGATCCACCTGTTCTGCTCCCCACTCTGTCTCTGGTGAATTCTCTCACCTCTGCCAACTCTGGCCTGTATCCTGACTCTTCTATGCATAAATAAATAAATCTTTAAAAAAAGTGCACTCTTTGACAGCCTGGGGTCTCTGGATATATCTCAGACATGTGTTAATAATACAACTCTCAAAATGTTCTCACCTACTATAATGCAGCATCTCATGTATAATTGACAATGAAGCAAGTAGCCAGTAGCCTTAAACTCTGACATCTACTTGTTTCAATCTGTTTCTCCCCGAACCCAGAACCGTGACTGTGGGGAGCTCCAAATTTTCATCTCCCTAGCTTAACCATCAGAAGGCAAGCAGAATCCTTAGTTTACATTCTAGACAGCAGAGTGGTGACGATGTCCTCTCTTGGATCATGGGCTCACTGGTCTAGACTAACTGCTGTGCAGAGGGGGGTGAACTACATGATTGGTCCCATCTTGGGGTACAGTGGAGTGCCACAGTTGCCATGGGGAAATGAAATTTATTTGAGGAAAAGGGCATGGTTAAAAAATCAATGGCAGAAGTTGCAGCGAAAATAAAAAATAATAATTGTCACTTATTTGTATTTGTCGGTCATAAGTTTCAAATGATAAAATCCTTTTGCCATTATAAAGAAAATAATCTTAAAATATTCATAACTGAAAAGACGTAATGATAATATTTTTTAGGGAAGGTCTCCCAAAAGCTTTTGGTGTTTTCAGATACTTAGCCAATATGGCTATTTTAAAAAGTAACTTATATTTTACTAAAGACAAAACTCCTTTACAAACCGCATACGTCAATGACCCAGGGTAAAATCATTAAAACCAAAAGAACTAGCCCAATATTTGATTGTGTTATTGTGGGCACTTAATATTTCAGAAGCCAAATTATTTCAAAATAAATAAAGGGTTTAAAATCTTAATGAAACTGACACATCATGTCTGTGGACACAGAACATAAGTTTAAAAAAACAGTTTACCTCTAGTAGCTCTAATTTCAGAAATCAATTCCCCTTGATCAAAACCCTGCTCATGTCCTCGGAAAAACCAGCGATTAGAATTATTCTTTGTCTAATTACATAGTCATTATGAACTTCAGGCTGCTTTAATGCTATCTGTTAAGTGTCACAATGGAGACGTACTAAGCAAAATGACCATACTTGTCAAAATACTGTGTCTGACGGAAGGAACTTTTTCAAAAACAAACAACTTTCAAATCCTATTCACTGCCTCAGAAATACCACATCACTGGGTTTGGCAGCTCACACCCCTGTCTGCCCATCCAGTAGAGTCTGTGCTCAAATCTGTGCCCTTGTATTAGTTGAGTCCATTAGGCATGAAGAATCTGGCAATGGGGAATTTTCTGGAAGTTCGTACATTGGGATGAAAAGGCAGGGTGGACCTGGCAGAAGGTATGAGCCAAAGGGGATCCCCTCGGAACTAGCAGGTAGAGACTGATCCCATGCCAGCTCAACACACCCAGGTAGGGAGTGATGCCTCTTGAATTTCTTCTGCAGAGAAACAGTCCCCGAACATGCAAACAACCCTGGGTAAGTCAGAACTGACTTAGATAAAAGGACAGAGAATCAGGCTGGGAGAGAAGAATGAGTGAGGAAGCTTAGTGACGCAATGCAGAAGAATTTACCAGTAGCGAAGCATAAAAACCCGCTAATGTGGGGAACAGATGTGGTGTCATTTAGAGAAGTACCAAATGAGTTGGATAGTCTGCAGAAAGATAGATTCAGGATCAGTGTAGAAATGCAGATTTAGTTCCTCTCTATCTCTGCACCTCAGTCTTGTCACCCATCACCCTCTTTTCTCTAATATTTTGCAGTCTTGTTTATCATGGCTCATCTCTGCAGAAAGATGACAGAGAGGAAGGAAGGTCCAGTGTCACTGTGATTCACTATCTTGATCTAGGTCATTTTGCCTCAAATGGCACTGTTTTGGTTAGAGGACATTGGGAGGTTAAAGGTCAGAACAATGTTTGTTCAATGTCTCTTGCTGTGTCCGACTCCAGCTAGGAGATCTTTAGATTGAAGCACTCCTGTTTCCCTAAGGGTCCCTCTCCACATCATACACTGCCTTGTTCTGTGTGTCTATAATGAATATATTGTATGTGACCACAATTTCCTACTTCTTAGGTCATTGATTTGTTTTTTATTTTTTTAAAGATTTATTTATTTATGCATACAAACACTGGGGTACAGGCCAGAGGTGTGGTGTGGTGAGAGAATCCACCAGACAGAGCAGGCAGCACAACAGGCAGATTGACAGAAACACACTGCTGCGGGGAGCAGTGAGTGAGGCAGGAAAGGTGTGCCTACACCATGTGGGTCACCTTCCCAGCCGGCGGCAGGGATCGAACTCGTGCTGCAGTGGCTGCAGTCTGCTTCATAGTGCGTTGCTTAACCCACTGCGCCACCAGAGAGGCCCTTAGGTCATTGATTTGTAATAAGTGCCCTGTATCTCATTTCCAAGTGCTCCAAAGCTAACTGAAGACCACGTGTGTTACACTAGAAGGAACTGTGGGTCACAGGCCCAGGGAAAGCCAATGCGAAGACTGATGTTGGCTTTCTGGGGCCTCCCTAGTTTCTCTGTACTCACAAAGGTCATTCAATGATTTGGGCAGAGATTATGACCCAGAAACTTTCAGCTGGTAAAGTTCTTCTTCCGTGGCTTGAACTGATGCTTCAGGTGATCAAGGAATGCAGTCAATGTCATAGCAAGCCTGGAGTCTCCCTTGCTTTCAAGGTTTTGCTAGGCCATTGTGGGTCTCTCCTATGTGTTCCTGGTTTGTAGATAGTCATTGTTCATTGTTAGTCATTGTTAGTTTCTCGATCCTTCTATGGCTAGCTGACTTCTAGGCCTCTCTATTAAAGTTCTAGCTACCCTAGATTGTCCTCTCTTCCAACAGAAGAGTGTTGGATGTTTGCTGTCAGCTCCAAACTGACCTCACAATCTCCTGTCACTGTCGATGCTATAGGCAGAAAGAAGAAGGGGGAGAGTTTCCATCTAGAATATCATGTACTCACTTCTACCAGACACAGAAGAGCTTTTTCAAATGATTTTCTCCTTTGGTCATTTTCAGCACCTTGAAATGGCTCATTTTATGTTTTTTTCCAATTTTATACTTGTTTTCTAGAAGACTGATTTGACTCTCATACCCCCATGCTGCTCTCACTAGTAGTCTCAAAACTGCTCTTTAGTCTGTGCAACAAGACAAATGCAATTTTACGTGGTTTCAGGTTGTCATATAAAAGCATTTATCTTTTCACAGAAAAATGGCTTTTCTCAAAAGACTGTCATCATTATGGTATTATTTTCTTACCTATCTACAGGACTATTTTTCATTTCCCCATTGTTTTGTGGAATGTTCCAGACTCTGATAGAAGTCTCTCTCCCAGAGGTCTTTTGCAGCTGCAGTATTTTCAAATATTCATTTATTGTGAAATCTGGCTGTCCAGATTAGCTTAATTCCTTTGAGATATAGTGCAACTATTTTTAATGATGAATAATTATTCTTCAGTTCTCTTTCAAAACCACTTGCGGAAATAGAGTATCATTTTCTCATTTCACATGTATCTACATATTTATTCTTTTCCTCTCCTCACTGTGTGTTCTTTTGGTATTATTTTTGTTTTTCTGTTTATTTAGTCATGTCCTTATATAGTCTGTTTTCATTGTGAGCGATTTCAACTCCTTTAATTAATGTATGGATGGTGTATATATAAGAAATGAGAATATTATATTTAATGGATCATATCTTTTAAAATCCTTGCACATTTAAGCTAAGAGGCACATTCATTCTCTGGTCAGCTAAAATCTGTTAAATAACCCACCTATACTTTCTGCCTCCAATGCAGACCCCAATCTCAAATGAACTGAGAAGAAGCAAGTGCTTGAAGCTGTGTTTCTAAGTCTTTTAAGATACATGTTCCTTTTAGAATGAACAGAATAACCATTATTAATGCAAAGTGAAATGCAAAACAAACAGAATGCAACAAATTTGCTTAATTTGAGGATGCATTAATCTATGAGTTTGCCTTCAAACTGTGATGGAGGGAAAGTGAATTTTATAAGGCCCATTATAAAATTCCTCACGTTCTATCTTAAGTTATAAGTGTAGACAGATGATCTGAGGGGGAAAATGAGCTAATTTGACTAGATAGTGTCAAAGTCCTAAATGCCCAGATGGGTGCATGGGGAAGGGCAGAGAACCCAGATTCCTTCCTACCTGTTCCAGGGACCTGAGATACAATCATTAATACTCTAGTTCCCATAATGTTATTGCAACTAAAAGGTGAGGTCAGTATCACCCTTTACCCTTATAAGTTTCTTGCCCAGAAACTTCTGGAGCATATAATGAAGAAGCATAGTTTAATAAAAATAAAAACAAAAGCAGTATTGTTGCAGAAGTCCTGGTAAATCAGAAATAGTGTAAATGGTGTTTTGAGTTAATGCTGGAGTTTTATCTGGAGTTGGGATATTTGTGCTGCTGGTCTTAAAATTTCAACACTTAACAGGCTTTTCCACTCCTTTTTATTCCATCTTCTCAAGCATCTGTACTTCTAGAGCTCTGGATAGTTATTCCCATACAAAATGGCAGCAGCTCTCTTCCCTCTCCACCGGCCAAGACCCCTTGGCACAAAACCCCTTACCCTGGAGCTCACCTCTCTTTGCCGACACCTTTCTGCCTGGCTAGAATTTCTTAAAGGAGCTATGTTTTTCAGCTTTCTGAACCACAGCTTTCTGAACTTCATAACTTCCTATTCTAGAATCACAGATAAGCAATATAGAGTTTCAGAAGTCTGTGTCCACAGAGCAATCAGTTTCACATAGAAATAGCAGAAGTACTTGCCTTTAAGCACTTCTGCTATTCAATGTCCTCCTTCAGAGAAGTGAGGGGATGGTCATTCACAACGGAATCCACAGAGTTTTCAAGTATCATTGCTTAGACAGCTGCAGCTAAACACCACCAGCTGTGGTCTGTATTTTGCAACAAATCCAAGATCTCACACTGAAGGGCCACAAACCACAGACATGGTCATTATATTTAAAATGGTCAAATGGCCTTGGGTTCAGGGAACAGATCTGACAAAGGGTGACTGGGAACTTTTTTGGTCTCCCCTTCCCAACCCTGCAGATCCCCAGGCAGTTAGGAACACTTACCTTAGAGTTTCTTGACCTTGGCCTTCTCCAAATTGGAATGGGAATTGGATTCGTGGCTTCATGACGTTCTACCTATCCACCTGCTTTTCATTCTCCACCCTTGATGAGGTATCACATGTCTACTCATCCTTTAGAACCTAAATTCAATGAAAGCTACCTAGAGATTTTCTCTGGTTTAAACTTCACACTCACTGCCAGGAAGAGCCAAGAATCACTTGTTGTACTCTGCTACCACTTTGTTTTATGTAATTATGTTTGCACTGCATTCATCATACTCTATTTTCATTATGGATATATAGAATCAGCATGGGGACTTGAAACCCCACAGGCTTGGGTTCCGTGTCAGCTCTGCCAATTGTGTGATCACAGGTGAATTGCTCAAACTCCACCATTCAGTTTCCTCACCTGTAAAGTAGTAATAATGATCCTTTTAATTGGACTGGAATGCCTGACATACAGAAGATGCTTAAATAACATGAATTCTCTTCTCTCCCCTTTCTCAGAGTGTTTAACTTATTTTGATATTCCTGTGGCTGTATGTGTCACATAAGGAATTTTTAAGTGTATAATAAATAATGAAGAAATGCTTCATTATTGGATTTTAGGAGCTCACAGATTGTTAACTACAAGTATTCATCACTACTGCTCAAATGTCCATTGTTCTTTGGTCAAACAATGTTTAAATTATTTTCATCCACCTGCCTTATTTTGAAGAACAATTTGTCTCAATCATTCCCTTCCTTTTTTAGTTATTTGACATTACTTAAAATTCCCACTTGTTTATTGAATATCTGCTGTATATTGCGAGCTAGGAAAGCGCAGACTAATAAGACATGGCCCTTCCCCTCAAAATGTGATAGTCTGGTGGAGGAAAAAACTTAGTGACAGATGGTTACATTTCATGATAGTGCTAGAACAGAGAGAAACAGGGGCTGTATTTAGTTAATTGATTCAGTGGTTGCCTGCTTTGGGACAAGCCCATTCCAGTCCATGGGAAAACAATAGTTAACAGGAAAAACAAGATACTTGCATATGAAGATTGCTCGGAGGCCGGGGACAGGGAGGACAGATGGTCGTCTACCAGTACATAAGTAAATGACAATTTCAGAAGAACAAAGTAAGGCAAAGAATTTAAGGTGCCAACCAGACATTCAACCAGAGAAGTTAAGCAAATAGTTGAAAATGAGTGGAGTCAAAGGGAAGGACAGGACTGGAGATGCTTGAAAATCTGTTGCATCTGAAAGACTGCATTCCAGCACTTACTTGCCCTCCTTTCTGAGCCTGGTGGTGTAGCGGCTGGAAATATAAATGCCACAGTCTCCTCTCTTCACTTTCAGGACCACCCCATCTGGTCCAGAAAGTCAGATTTCAAATAACTAAGATAATATGAATTCTGAGCACCTTTTATGCTTTGTCCTCATCAGCTCTCTGGCTGAAGGCAGAAGGATCACTCCGCATGCTTAGAACCTGGATATTAGTTACTTCTCAGTCTGCAGCCCAAGATTTAAATCACTCATGTTTCCAAAGGTTAAAATCTCAACTCTACAAACTACTAGTTTAGGTCTCATTGTTCCTTGGATATGAAGAGATGGAGGAAGACATAAATTGTATATTTTAAAAATTTTCTCTCCCTCTTACTCAGAAAGCTCTCTCCTCCCCTTTTTTTTTGTAACTAGTATCCTTAAGATATTCCCCCCACCCCCACCATTCACTGTAACCACTTGTTCCTTTCACTCTCCCCTCACTCTTAACCTCAGGCTTCAGTATGTTTGTTGGATGTCCACTGGTTTTTGAAAGCGATGTCATCAAATGGTCTGCTCTATAAAGGTCCAGTATTTATCATTCCAACTTCCTTTACTGAAGGTAATTCTCTCAAATTCCCTCCATTTTGTTGAAAGTGGCTTCATTTCATCCTTTCTTGCGGCTGTATCATACTCCTTGGGGTGTGCTTACCATATTTTCTTGATTTAATCATCCATCAATGGACACTTAGCTTGATTCCTTGTCCTAGCTATTGTAAACAATTCTGCTATGAATGTTGTGGGATGTATGGAATTTTTGTTGAGGGTTTCATAGTCTATGGTTATATACCCAAGAATGGGATGGCTGGTCGTATCTCCATTTTTAGTTTTATTAGGCTAATCCAGATTGCTTTACATACTGTTTGCACCAATTTACATTCCCACCAACAGTGTAACTGGGTACTTTTTCTTCATATCCTCTCCAACACTTGTTGGGGGGAAAACACGAATTTTAAATTACCAGAAAAAAGCAGGAAATTCTGAATTCTGGAATTTATTTAAAAATATTAACTTTCCCCCTTCTCAAAATGTTACTATTTCCTCTGTATTATGTGATGATATCAGTTTAGTCTCTCCCCTCACTCTCTCCACAACTGCAGATGTTCTCCTGGTGTGAAATAGATGAAGGATGTCTCTTGAGACATTTGGCTCCTGCCATCTTAAAGACATTGCTCAACTCCCTTGTTCCTTTCAGCATCTCCTGTTCCATTTGATATATTATTTGACCTCTCTGGGATCTTGGAAGACAGTATATATATTTTTTTAATTATGGGAAAAATCCTCCCTCAATGTTTTAGGAATGATTTTGGAAGAGAGAAGGCGAGGAAACAAACATTGGAGCAGAAAATAAATGGAAAGCATAGAAGCTGGAATATGAAGGCCCCTGGGAGACAGAAGCCATGTTTTCTTAATGTTGTACATCCGGTTGAAAAATAAAGACACTGGAAGCAGATTATAAGAACAAAACATTGATTATTGGAAAGGAAAGGGGATGTGGGATGAGTGGGTAAATTGGGTAAAAGGAATCAATTATATGGTGATGGACAGAAATTAGACTTTTGATGGCCAGCATAATGTACTAAATGCAGATGTTGATTTATAAAGATATATACCTGAAACCCATATGTCATAAACTAATGTTTACTTCAATTTAGAAAATGAAAAAAGAACAAATAAACTTAGGTACAATAAATTAAAGTAAAATAAAATAAAAATGTTGGTCCAGGGCCTCCCTGGTGATGCAGCGGGTTGAGTACTGCACTGTAAGGCATCCACTGCACAGCAGTGTGGGTTTGTTTCCCAGTCAGGGAGGGGACCTGCATGGTGAGGGAGACCTCTCCTGCCTTGCCCACTGCTCCCCTCAGCAGTGTAAAAAAAAAAAAAGTTGGACCATTAGCCAAAAGTATTGTTTTTACCATACCAATTTACTTATTGAACATTCCCCTTGAACACAATTTTGTATAGTATCTATATAAACAAAAGGTGAGTCAAAGATGATCAAAAGAATATTCTAGAATAGGAGGAATAGGAGAAAAAAGATGGCAGTGAAGAGATGCTAGGATAAAGCTCTGAGAAGTGGATGGCAGGGAGACTATACAGCGGGTCTCTGCAAGAACTGGGACACGGAAAATAAACTGGATGGTACCGACAGCTTACACAGAAAGGAAGGACTCATCAAAGGGGAGCAAATACAGAGAAAAGCTTCATAACCTTGCTACCCCACCCCCTCCCCCCTCTCCCCAACCACAAGTCCAGCACACCTTGAATGGCAGAAAGATCATTCAAGAATATTCCAGAATATAAGTGGATGAAGAAAAAAAGAGGAATTGATACACTATGGTTGACTCTAAGGAACATAGCAGTATGTCTCCTGTCTTTTCTAAATATAACTGACTGTGACATATTGGAGGTAAAAACTGCAGAGCTAACCTATGCTTTGAGTTCCAATTTTATCATGAACTGTCAATATCTGCGAGTCAGTCATCAAACACTTCATAGTTCACCATGCATGCTCTATATGGTACCAAATTTCCTTTGTAGATATATCAGATAAAGCTAACACCAGACTTGGTTCCCACATGAAGCCATGTGAAGAGTTGTGAAAGAGAAGGCGAAAAATTAGGCTCAGATTTCACACACTTGTGTTTCATTTTTCCAAAGATCTGGTTACCTGTGATGTCAAGGTCCATTTAATGCATAGACTGAGTAAACGGTCACTTGAATGCTAAAACTCTGCTTGACCTAGGATCTCTCTCCTACTAAACGGATCAATAATCTGAGCTGGTTTGTGTTATATCTTTGGGTTACAATGTGAAGTCTTCCATTAAAATAAGTCTGCCCAGTGTAGACCTTCACTGGGAAATGAAAACGGATCCATTTTGTTATGTCAGTAAGAATGAGGGAATATGAACGAGAAGGGTCTATGGAGTCACTGGCAGCATCTTGGAGCTGTACTGCCTTTGTTGTCTTTGGTTGTCCTGGTAACCCTTTTATAATAGGTATTGACATCTTCAGTTTACAGACAAGGAAAGAAAGTCTGCACAAATAGTAAATAGAAAAGCCAAGATAGAATTGAGGCTGGGCTCATCATGCCTTTTGGCAGCATTTGTTGACGGTGGAAACTGAATTCCATTCATCCTTCAGAAGCTGAATGATCAAACCCCACAAACTCTGGATATCTCCAGAGCAGAATTTCTTGGGATGCAAAGAGTTATCTCGGGATTGAGAGTATCAGCGATTCTGAAAGGGAAGAAAGGATGTCTAAAGCTCAGAGAACTATCTCTGAGATGCAAAAATCTTGTTATCTACATTTTATGCACAGGAATATTTGATCACATGGTTCACAGTTTATGCACAGCAATCACATTTGGTATTTTTGAGGATGTGGTTCTAGGGAACGTTTCTGCTTACCACCACCTTTTACTTCCTTAGTCATGGTGTGGTGTCTTGTTTCTCTACATTTTGGTAGTACTTTGAATAAAGTAGCAAACTAGCTCAAATTAGTTGTGTATTGTTTATGAATATTCCTTAATTTCCCTGGGTATGTAGATTTTTTTCTCTTGTAATTTGATTGTAAGAATTTAGGAGCAGAAGATGCATTCAGATCATACTGTGTTCCCAACACCATGTTTAGTGAATGCTTAGCAGTGTAATGTGCCAACAAGAAGGTTATGAGCTTCAGACTTAGAATCCAGTTAGCTCTTCTATTTACAGAACATCAGAATACGTGTTTTACTTGTTTGTAAATGAGCATTAGAATCTCACTCTGCCAGATCTCCATGGAAAGTGGGGGTAAGAATGAATGTATGTAATGTGTTTGGCTTAAGTTACATAAGCAATAAAAGGCTTCTACTGAGAATTCTAAATCTCCTATTAACATGAAAGCTCTAAAAGTAAAGTTGAGATTCTCAGAGACTCAATTTTACTCAGAGATTGGTTTGTCATGAAAATGTGGAATGCAAATTCTGTACTTAAAAATCCTGTCCAACCTGATCAAAATAAGAGTGGATATCTAGAGACATTTCTCTAAGAAGACATCCAAAAGCCAAGAGACATATGAAGAGACCTTCACCATCTCCTAGTATTAGGGAAATGCAAATCTAAGCAACAAATTACTACTCTACACCTGTGAGAATGACTTTGCTCAAAAGAAAAGAAACAAGTGTTGAAGAGGATGTGGAAAGGGAGCCCTTCAATTGTTAGGATTACAAATTGGTGTAGTCATTATGGAAAGTTGATGGAGATTCCTCAAAACTTAAAAATAGAAATTCCAAAACATCTAGTTGTTCTACTTCTGGGTATTCACCTGAAAAATATAAAACCCTAATTCCAAGAAATATATGCATCCTCATATTTATTGTAGCAACATTTACAAGAGCCAAAAGCAGATGAATGAATCAAGATGTGGTATTTACACAATGGAACTCTACTCAGCAATTAAAAAAGGTGAAACCTTGCCATTTGCAATAATATAATACTCTATGGGTCAATTACATGCTTATTATGCTTGTCCACTTATTCCGTATCTGTCAATGAACTTGTAGACAGACAATTGAGTCAAAGGACTCATGAGATCCATAAAATAGAAAAAATATTTCCAAAATACATATTTGAGATTTATTATATAATTTTCTACCCGCTCGGTCAATTGACCTGTTACGTTTATTAACTTCGTAAGGCCAAGTGGCAAATATTCATAAAACACCAGTGAAAATATAGGCATCTCTAGAGACTAGATTTTAAAATAAATGAAATTGAGACTCCATTGGTTTATTGAAATAAAAAAATACAATATATTTCTAAAGGCAAATTTTGAAGTTCTCTGGACTATGACTATATTATTGATATGTTATAGTGGATATGCTATCAAATATATTGACATCAGATGTTATAACCACTGTAAGAAAAACCATCAAAATATTACACATTAATAGTATCATATTTTTCAAGATGGTCACTTAAACTCTTGCTGAAACATCAACTTTACAAAGTACCAAACTTGCAAAAGAGTAAATATATGAACTTTATAGTCTAGGTTAGAAGAAAGTGTTTAAGGTTTTGATAAAAAAAATTTATCATACTGAGAAACTTAAACAATCTTATAGGAGGAAATTAAAATGTTCAGCATCATAAGGAAAAATGGAATAAGAGTAACTTGCAGAGATACGGAGGCTGTGACTAGGAGGTAGGCTCAGCCAAATGCCTCCTTGCACATAATCACTGCTTTTGCCCTGCCCTCACTCCTCCTTTCCATTACATGAAGAACCATGCCAATACATTTCCTAAAGATATGACATTGATGCTATTAAAAATAAATGTCTTTTAAAAAAAAGAAACATAGGCTTAAGTAACAACAGGGTATTTAGGGCTTCAGGACTCTTCCTGTGGGAGAAGCTTCCACCTTACTGAAGATTGAAGTCCTTCATCAAAATCATCCAGCTCCTGCTCCTTGGAGAGCTCCAGGAACACCTGGTCGGGGGTGGAAAGTAAGAAACAAGTCAGTGATGTCAACTTGCCTCTTGCAGCTCCACGTGCGTGCAAAGCAGAGGCACATATTACAATGGACAGTCCACGGATATTCCATGAAGGATGTAACACCACTGAAACCGACCCACCTGCTCCAGTGTGGCCTGTGAGAGGCTGTACTCCTCCAGGTCGAAGCTCTGCTTCACTGCATAAGGGTGGACACATGTTAGTGGCTCCTCTATACATATATCCAACTGGTTTTATAAGTCGACATATAATTAAAATATATTTTTTAAAAAATCACAAATAAATTGGTTAAGATAATAATCACTCATTTTAAGTGCAGCATTCAGATAAAAATAAATCCATGCACCCACTCAGGGATGGGGGAAAAAGTGCTTGCCCTGATATTTTAGGGGAGGAAATGGTGCTGAGGAGGCTTCCTTCCCTTGGCATGTGTTTAAGCATGGTCAGCACAAGGAGGAATAGGAGGAAGAGATATTTTGCAAGAGTCTCATCAGAAGATTATAGAGAAAGACGTCTGAAGTTTTCATGGAGCAGACAGTTTTCAGGACCATTTTCCAGAAATCACTGCATCTTGTCCCTAATTGGGTTGGAAATCTTTGTGGATCAAAAAGACTGGGAAAGGCAGTTAGAGCTCTGAGGGGAGCCCAGAAGACTGGGGATAGGCCACTGGGGTACCAAGCCATCACTGGCCACAGGAGTGCTGTGAAGGAGCACGTGGTCAGGATGATGGGCACTCAGCTCAGAGATGGTAAAGAGGAGGTGTCCCTGGGATGGTGGGTATTATAGACAGTAATAAAAAGAGTCTAGAACCTGGTGACTCACATCTCTTCCTTAGGGCAGGAGACAAGTGAATAAGGATAATACTGAGCAGTGACAATGGAGAAGCATGTAGGAGGGGTTTCAGGAGCACAGGTCAGAGGGGCAGAGCTCATGTGAGTGACAGTATGGAAAACACCCGCCTGGTGATGATGGTGCAGAGTGGTCAGCTTCCATGCGCTGAAGAGTGCAGTCATGAGCTGATATGCCAACATGTGGAAGGATGCCAGTCCATCCAAAATGTTTTCTTTTCTTTTTCTTTATTTATATATATATGACATCAATTGTAATCCCCACGTATTCCCCATCACCATTTCACCAGTGCACCATCACCTCAGTCCCCTGTATTCTTATCTGCTCTCAACCCTCTCCCTCTCCCCTCCCCACCAAGTGTCCCCAATTCATCCTTGTCTTTTTGTTTTTGTTGTGTTATTATTATTATTCTTTTCCTTGATCCTTATTTGGTTCCCTTAAAATTTTATTTTAAATACGTATGCACCGATGTTCCAAATGATGAAATTATTGTTCTTAAATGCATATGTAGCTGAGTTTTGACTCAACTTGTATCAAGTTGAATTTTCTAAAAATATACACAGAGAACCCCAAGACAACAAAAGGAAACATCACTCCCATTAACTCCCTATCCCCTTCCCTACCCCTCATCCCCCATACCTCCTTGATTTCAGGTTCCTAAAATTTAATTTGAGACTCTTTTAACTTTTAAATGGAGCACATAACTCACAGTCCATTCTTGTCATTCCAGGGGACTAGTTCATGATTGGGGAGTAGCTTCTTTCAAGAGTTTTATTTTGAAGTGTAGAGCTCTTACCTGTCTCCAACTTGAAGAAAGTTTGGGCCAAAGGTTGAACATCTTCCACTGGCAACTTATAGGCTACGAGAGATGAGTATCTGGGAATGGAGGCGGGGTGGCAAGAGTTAGCAGGTAGAATTAGTCTCTTTGAATGGATTCTCTCTGCTCACATCTTTGATGGCAGACACGACCCAAAGGAGTGACGATGGGGTGAACACACAAGAAGGGGTGGGCCCTTTATCCTGTGGCAAACATAAGTTGAACTAGAGCCATCTCCCTAGTCCTTGTAAATTAGAACTGGGTTATTGGTTTGGTATAGGTGAAAAGTCTAAGATAATCCATAAGAAAGAGGAAGTTTACAAGAACTGGGGGAGGGGACAGAGACTCCCAGTTTAGCATCTTTGTTGGAATGGAGGTGAGTTGGAGAAATGCAAATGAAATGTCAAGATTTGCCCAAGTCACCTTCCACCTGGTTTTCTCATTTGAGCACTGCCTACTCAATAAACCATCCACTGACACCATATAGGGCTTAGTACTGCTATTTTTTATTGAGAAAATGTTGGCTTATAATATGATTTAGAGGTACAGGTTCACATCTCTTCAGATGTGATGTATGTGTCACATCAAGCCCACCAACAAAGCAACCGTAATCTTCTACCACGGTCCACTGGGCCCCCTTTTGCTCCCCAGTTCCCACCAGCTCCCTTCTGGGTCCCTCAATTCTACAGTCATATTTCTAGGACTTGTTTTGGCTGTTTAATTTTTGTTTTGTTTCTCTGTATTTCACATATGAGTAAAATGATCGTATTTGTCTGTCTTCTTCTGACCTATTTCACTTAGCATCATCCGCTCCAGTTGCCTCCGTGTTGTAGCAAGTGATGTTTCTTAAAGTTTCCCAACTAGGTAGAAATCTAGAGGTATTCTCTGGAGAACTCATCCCCCTCCACCTTCTCCCAATCCTCTCAATCTGCTTTCCTAATATGGGATAATATTATCGAGTATCTGATTAGGAGATAGAAAGCGCGAGGGATTTAGCACCAATGTTCAGCAGCAATTGTCTAAAAATAAGTTGTTTCATAGATTTGTCTTTTCTTCATTAGAAAGTCAGTAAGATTTAGATTTCACAAGATGCCATTTCATATATTTATGGGATAATCATTCTCATCCATTTTGTTCAATCTCTGCACCATTATGAAATATTTTTAGGCTTAATGTTGAGTTACATGATGCTTTTATATTTGTACTGCACTGTAGAAATGTTATTTTCTGACCTAGTCATTTTGATATTTGTCTTCACTATCTGTTTTATCCCCTAACTCCTAAATCATTTCTTCTGCAGTAAATGCTGGGTCCTATAAATGACTCTAAAGTTAATCTTTGATTTGCTATTGTATTATTTTTATGAGGGTTGCTCCCTTGCCAGATTTTATATCAATTGGAAGTATGAATATGCTTTGAATAAAATAATCAGCTTTCTGAATTCTGCCACTTGTTAATTCTGTCATGTGGTCTAGCCTGTCTATAAGCTTTCTACTAAAGATAATTATCAATTCCATTTATTATGGTCTTTGTAAAGCCCTCTCACATCTTGTTGATATTATCTAGTTTTTCACAAAACTATCTACTGTGGGAAGTCTCAGTGAGGATTCCATAAGCTAACACAAGACTTGGACAGTACCTGCATACAGTAGAACCACACCATTCATACATCTCTTTTATATCAGTGCTCCCTTCTCCAGTTTACTTCCTGCAGTAACCAATAAATCATGTCTTTCATTTAGGTTTCCTTTTGGTCTACATGTGAACTAGAACTCTAAATCAAAGAAATGGACAAGAACAAGGCACTAGATCAGAAACAATACCCATCTTTACCTTTCCTGCCGAACAGCCTGGGGGAAAAGTCTTAAAATTTCAGCTTGGAGGGTCTTCACTTGCTCAGAGGTCTTCACCTTCATCTCCAGCAGATAATCCTTGCCAAATTTGCTTTTTAGGTGTTGGATAGAACCAATGCATCTGGAAGTAGGAGGACAATGAGGTCATAACAGAAAGAAAACAAAGAATAGAATGTTTAAGAATCTTGATTTGCTGCTGGCTTTGTTTCAAGGTCCTCACTGGTAGCTCAGACTTCACAGTGCTCTCCCTGTTCACAAACTCTTCCAGCTGTGGGTAGCTTGAGAGACTAGGGGTGGGATCAGGTATGTGGGGAGAGGCACCCACCTCAGCCTTCCAGACACCATGATGGCCACACGGTCACACACGGCCTCAGCCTCTGCCATGTAATGTGTGGTCAGGAGGGCGCCTCTGTCTGTGTTCTTAAAGGTGGCCCGGATGGCCTGCCTAAGTCATCAAGAGGATATTTGCGATTCAGAAAGTTCACCAGTCAGAAATAGTCATGGAAAAGGATTTTTAACAGCAATAGAGATTAAGCAAGGGAGGATTTTTAAGTGGGCACGTAGGATCGGGAGGGCAACCCAGGTGAAATCTGTTAAATTGGAAGTGGACCTAATAGAAGATTATTATAGACCACAGTGCTGAATGGAGGAAGTTGTGTTGAAAAGGGAGTGCTGAGCAGAGAGGGTTTATGAAAAGGTTAAGCAAATGGAAACCTAATAATAAAGAATTCAATATTATCACAATCTAGTAGGAAGAAAATAGGCAATAACACAACAAAAATACATGACCACATCCAAAATCCTGTCTCCCTCCCCACCGTCACAGCCTAGTGAGAACTATGATTCTTAAGTGAGGTATCAGACACTGGGATTGTGGGACAAAAGTGCACCACAGCCCCCTCAAACTGAAACATTGCAATATGCAGAATGGGTAAGCTTGCCAGGTGCTTATTTTTTCTCTCATTGAGAAAGAAATAATATCAAAGAATTATTTCATTTCTGCAAAGTATTGGTTTTACCAATGATATTTCCTACAAGACATCCATTCTCATCTTGACAGCAACCTCTTACCACATTTGCTGCTGCCCTTCGGGGTCCATCCCCGTGGACGGCTCATCCAGAAGTAGCACTGACGGGTTTCCCAGGATGCTCAGCGCAAAGCACAGCTGTAATGAAAGGAACAGCGTCTGGAACAATCTGAATCTGTGGGTGCTCAGAGGAACCCTGGGCCCCGCACTACCTTTCTCTTTATGCCCTCGGATAAGGTCTTCACAGGAAGCTTCAGCTGCTCCTGCAGCTTTAGTGCCTCCACCAACCTGAAAGTAATAACAGTCTTTACTAGCTTCTTGACGGCATGGAAACCTGATGGGGGCGGGCCATTCAGGACAAAGTTGGGGAGCAGAGCTCAGAAATGCCATTCTGAAGTCTACACCATAGGATCTTAAAACCGGTTGGTGTGATCCCCTGAAATGACATGTCTTCCTTTTAAAAGGATATAAACACCTTTCAGGATACCAGATAGTTAGCTTACGGTAAATAGATTTCAGTATTTTTAAAAAGGATTATTTTCCCTGCCCCCCTTCCTTTTTTTTTTTTTTTTTTTTTTGATATGAGAAAAGAATAGACACCTTGAAATCAGGGGAACCAGTTTCTAGTAGCAGCTCTACCACCGTGGACTGGTCAGTATTCAGCCCTCCTGTCTGAATTTACCTGGAAGGGGTCGCTCCCCACCTGCTCCCTTCCCTGGGTATAGAACAAATGTGGCTCCCACCTACCCCGTGATGGCCACAGTGGCGTCTGCCTTCCTCAGCCCTTTCACGGCGGCGAACACCTCTAGGTGTTCCCGTACAGTCAGGTTGGGCCACAGCACGTTATCCTGAGGGCAGTACCCCAGGAACTTCAGGGGTTTCACGCTACTGCAGCCTTTTAGCACCACCTACAGAAAAGCGTTTGGTTCACTCCCTGAGCCACACTCTGCTCCCCACCCCCATTTTTGCATAGTTCAGTGATAATCTTCCTCCTTTCAACCTTAGAACAACTAAAGAAACTGTCACCATTAGGCACTGGAGAAGGGTCATCAGAGAGTGAATATGTGAAAGCAACTCAATGGGAGCTAAAAATCACCTCTCTCTCAAATGTGGTGTCTTGCCAATGATTAATCTTCCCATGCACTAACACAATCATTCGTGAATGTTTTATTCTGTTATATTAATCACATCAACCTATGTCAATCACATAATTCTAATGATTTAATGATACGTTGCTGTTTACAAAGTTTTAACCTCTGAGACATTTATTTTGAACACCACTGGATTATGTTATTTTCCATAGAATTCACCTACCTGCCCAGCAGTTGGTTTGGTGTCTCCAGTTATCACCTTGATTGATGTACTTTTACCAGCTCCATTGTGTCCCAGTAATCCTAACACCTCACCTGAAAAAAGTGGTTATACTTAAATGTAATTGATTTTAATAGTAAAATTAAAAAGACAGTTTGAAGTGTTGCCCTGCGACAAGTGTTGTGCTTTCTGGCTTAAATACATATTGAAATGTCACAAACATCCTTCGTACATATTTGGGTACAGAAGCTCTCAGGCGTGAGGCTGGTTGCCCTAGGTCACACTGCTGTGGCACGGGCCAGCTGGCAACCAAGTGTGCTCACAGCCTCCTGCAATTTAAGCACTGAGTATAGTGTCAGTGTGAGGTCACCCAGCATCAGCGGGTCAAGCCTTTAGAATGTGCTGGGCACATCCCAGTTAGTTCTCTTGTAAAAAATAATGGATATTAGGAAACCCATCACATTCACAAAATAGAACTCTCATGGTTTTAATGGCTCATTTTAATACAACGCTTAATGGTTTCCGTGTAGCTGTGACAATGTCCCATGGGTTCGTTCATAGCATTTAGAAATGAGACACGTAAAAGGAGCTCTCAAGGTCACCACGTGATGGACATGCTAAGAGGGAGGCATTCATACTCCCCAATGGGGCCCTGAATCAAGTGGAAGAAACATCATGTCCTACCTTTCCTAACACAGAAAGAGACATTTCTTGTGGCTATTTTCGTCTTCCTCTTGGAAATGCAGTACTTCCTTCTCCCTGTGTACTCCTTTCGTAGACAGCTGGCAATGATGACAGGTTTCTGGAAATGGCAAGTAAGTCATATCAGACCTTCATTCTCTCATTAATTGGGAAACAGCTCTACTGTCCCATGGGGTTGGTCCTCGCTATACTTCTCCACATGAGCTAAGACCTCCAGGTGACACATGGATTAACCATTGCCCCATCCTGGTACTTTTGGAAAAAAGAGCCTGCCCTTTCCTCTCCTACAAAAGCAGTTACTCAGAGCCTGTTGTTTTAGGCAGCCTGCCTGACCCCCAGAACAGGAGCAGAGTCCTGGAGAATCACTGGCTATCCTCCAAGGACAAAACCACATGTTGTCCGTGGAACTTGGCCCGGAACTTGGTACTGCCCCAAGTGCAGTGATGTACATGCCTTTGCTCAGTTTCTTTCACAAGCGCTTTCTGGCTTTTGCCATTTTTATTGCACTTTATTCTTTTATTCTCTAAGAAAGACAGAGTTAACATGACTTTTAGTGGGCTCATTTGGTTGCAAAAATGGTGACTAACTACTAAAATAAAATCATGATTCTCCTCATTTGTATGGATTTGAGAAGTCTGGAGTCATTTGAGAATTAGAACTGTAGACCCATCCCTTTAACCATTTGTATTGTTTGATGAAATAACAATGATGAGGTGTTTCACCTCATCAAAGCTTGTGGAAGTCAAGGCACTTGCTGTCCTCACTCTTTCTATCTGGACATCTTCATCCTCCTCTTCTGGGTCTTCTGGATTTTGACATACACCATTGCTTCTTGGAGAAATTCTGGAATCAAAACCATCCATTAATAATTGCTCTTACCTGTTGCTATGGTATTGCATTCCTGAAATCTTACACTTGAGTAAGTAGGTAAGTGCTAAATCCTCAGTTCAAGCCCCCTTTCCCTTTATGATCTCCTTGCTTCTGTCAATGATAAAATTGTATTTAGTGCCATTGGCTGCCTACATCTCTTTTATCTCCTTATCTATAGAATCATCATTTTTTTTCAGTATCAATGGGCATCAGAAAACCCATTGCATTCACAAAATAGAAGTGTCATGGTTTTAATGGTTCATTTTAATAGAATGCTGAATGGTTTCCACATAGCTGTGACCATGTCCCTAATATCTGGCAAAGTATTTTTACTTATTCTCATCACAGTTTTAGGGGTATATTTTTGCTCTTCCATCCATGCACATGTTCTACTCATTCTCAACTGAACCGTGCTTGCCAATGTTCTGTCTGCTTCTCTCCTGCATTTCTTCCTCCCTCCCTTCTGTCAGATCTGGTAACCAGTATTTTCTCCACTAAGTCCAAGATATGCTTTTGCTGTATTTTGACAAGGTTTTAAAAAATTATTTATATTCCACAGATAAAAGAACCCATCCCCTATCTGTCTTTCACTTTCTGACTTATTTCACTTAGCATAATCATCATGAATTCCATCTATTTTGTCACAAAAGGCACTATTTCATCTTTTTAAATATTTGAGTAGTATTCCATTGAGTAAATGTCCCAGCATTTCTTTATCCATTCAGCTACTGATGGGCACTTAGGTTGGCTCCATGATTTGGCAATTGTGGACATTACTGATGTGAATATAGGAGTAGAAGAGTTTTTCATATTAGAGCTTCAACATGTTTGGTAAATACCTAGCAGAATGTTGCTGGATTATATGGGATTTCCATTTTATTTTCTTAAGAAATCTCCATACCACTTTCCATACAGGTTGCACTAGCTGGCGTTCCCATCAGCAGTGGGTGAGAGCTCTTTTTTCCCACAGTCCAGAAAATATTTGTTGTTCCCATTCTTGTTCATATGGGTCATTCTCACAGGAACGATGTGATATACTGCAATATGATTTTGATTTGCATTTCCCTTATACTAAGTAATGCTGAACATCTTTTCATGTGTCAATGTTTCAGGTCTGTTCCCTCCACTAGATTATGATCATCCCTGTGTTAAATGCTTCATTTCTATTATTTGTATTTGTATTGGCACATTCTTCCTGCCTCTGCCTACCTAGCACAGGGCTCCTCTTTGTTAATGGGACAGCTTAAACATGAAAGTATATTTTAAAATATTGATTACTGAAAAAATACTGATCACTCAAATAAAAGAATCCAATTCAATTTCTCCCAACCTGAAAAATGGATCCTTTCTCATTAATTTCTTTCCAAACTTCCATTCCAGACATCGCAGAATAAAAGCAAAGATGATAAAATGCAGGAAAGGCTAGGAATAAAAGAAGAGAAAGATGTGCAATTTTAACACACAATTATAACTCGAATTGTTTTAACATTAGAGGTGAATTAGAAATCATAGAACTTCTACAAAAATACATTGGACAAAATCATTAAAAATTTCTAATATTCTGTATAATTATGAAACAATGATATTAATTTTAATCTTCTTTATAAAGAAGCATTACAAACAAATATAATTACATACATTAATTTATGTTATTTCCTCTGATAATTATACAGTACTTTTAAATTTTGAAAAGAATGCTAACTGATTAGTCATTATTAAAATATATGTTCCATATTTTATAAATATTACATTTCCATGGAAAGATAGTATATTTCCACCTCAGTAAAAATTTTCATGTGTGCATAGGAAGTAAAATGGCTAAACATAGTAAAAATCACAATAATGTTTAAAGGAGATCATATTCTTACAATTAGAAATACCAGAAGGATCTCTGCACCACTTTTTTCTCCAGAAAAGAGAAAATTCATGAAAAACTGAAAAAGGAAAGACAACAGTTAAATAGGAAGTTATTTAATGAATTTCATCCATAAAATGTGAACTGGCCCACTGAACAACCTTACTAACATGGGTCCTGATTTAATCATGAGTATCAGGTGAGTGTCCATTCAAAATGTATAACAAAGGCCTATCTTCTCTTATCTGAAGGTCTATGAAACAATCACTGCACTTTTATTTGAAGCGACAGAATCTGGCAGTTAGTTATCACCTGGTAAGAGAATCTTGAGGCTCTGTGCTAGCCTCCCCTCAAAATAGGAGATCCAGGGTTTATGTTTATCACCCAGAGCTTCATTTACCTCCCTGTGCCATTGCTTCTCTCCCGGTTCCCTCCTTTCCTACCCCTTCCATGACAACCCTGCACTTAGGGGTGCCTCCATTCCTCTTGTAAGAGCAGAGGTATCAGTCAGAAGAAAATGGACTTATTCATATTGAGTGTTTCTCTTGAATCCTAAAATCTCAAAGATGAGGGGCATTTCACTTGCCTCCTCCTAAAGATGAGTGTCCCTGGGATGGCGTACAGCTCAGAATGAATGCCAAGACTCCTGCACTTCCCATACCCATTACCCTTAACCAGAACCAACCAAGTTTCCAACACAGCTCAGCTGGAGCACATTGTCCTATTTGGGAGTAATTCAAATAGAATCACAAAGCAGAATCTTCAAATGTTATGCCTATTCAGCATGTTATAGGGTCCCAACCATAAGCAATGTTTTCACAATTGGTCATGAATTCCAGGACACTGGGACAGATGGTGGCTTTACTTACTGGTAAAGATAAGTATATACAGCCAATTAACGTGGAATGTGGTATTAAAAATACGATGATGTACACACTGTTATATCCATATCCAAAGATAGACAACAGAAGTCCAAGCACAGAGAAGAAGGTTATCTAGAGAAAATATAAATGTGCATGTTAACCATTGTGAATGCTAATATATATTCCAAATTGAGATGGTTCATCTTGGAGATATATCAATTTTGTCTCCAACCTCAAAAGCAAACTGAAATCAGTCTATCACCATATCATCATTGATATTTTCTTTTTAGTGAGTTAGCCAAATTCCTTTAGCCTGGCGTATCATGAATGATACACAACTGGATAAATGTAGGATCCAAAATATAGAATATTTTAATTATAGAAAATGAAAAGTGGGCAAATATTGTTTTTGGAGGTAAAAATTCAGAGACAGTATGTCTTCACCTAACATTGTTGAGAGGTTCTTTGAAACTTCAATGTCAAGAGAAGAGAAACATGTTGCAATAGCATGTCTTTGAATATCATGGTTTTGTTCAACATTCAAGGGGATTGTTTTCTTTTTTTCATAATCATTATAAGAAGACAACATTGAAGAAAGCCATGTTATTTGAGGACCTACTGTAATAGACTACCAATAATCACTGGGAAAACTGAAATTGATATCAAATAGGAATAAAAGAGCAATAGTGAAAGGAGATCTTTGTTAACTATGCCAATAGAAAGCTATAAGCATTCAAAACCTGGAGTGGCTTAAGTAGAAGGATTAAAATACAAAATTCAAAGATATGAGAAAATTAAAAGTATAACTAAAGTTCTCAGACCTTTCCTTCTAAGCCATTGCAATGACTTACAAAAGGTTTCGTGCTTCTTATTTTCTCTGTGTTACAAACCATTGTTGTGACTTTTTGAGTGTTCTTCCTAAAAGTAGTAAAATATCTGGTCCTATTTCCTTTCCTTACCATAAGCTTCCCTGCCTTCCAACACCTAGACGGAATAAAGCATTGACACACCAGTACTGCACAGGCCAGCACAGCACTGCACCTTGACTTCGATTCATATAAACACCTGCTGACTACTAATTTCAAGGATATTTCTGGGCTTTCTTTCTCTGGTTTTCTGTTCTTCCATTATTTTCTATTTGCATCACCATTCTTCTCTAATTATTAAAATCTTCCTCTTGTTTAGGGTTCATTTCCTAAGGAAATATATTATATTCCTGGCTAATCTCTCCATTCTCTGACTTTCACAGATCTCTTCATTACTCAGTGATATCATAGACTTTTAAAGACCAATAGGTCATCTTTTTCTTATCACTCTGTTTTAATAAGTGACTGTTTACTTCTCTATCTACCCTCTGAGAGCTTTTTAAGGGTTGGAATTACCTGTTTTTTCTCTATTGTCAGTCTTAGTTTGTGACATATTGTTGGAAGCCAACAAATGTTAGTCAATAATTTACTTTTTGGCATCCTTAAATGACAGGAATTAGAATACTCATAAATCGCACATAAATCAATTAAGTGTTGCTTTATGGAATTAATCCTCAGTAGAGACTGCAAAATTGTTTCTAGTTTTAACTGTAGTAGTAATGGTTATTTGTGATCTCATATCTAACTCTATGGAGGTCTTTGGGTTTATATCTTTTTCAATAAGACTATAAAGATGGTTTCCAGATTTCCTTCAAGTAGACATTTTATAGTTCTAGAAACAACTTGTCTGCTTTTAAAAAAAGGTAAGGGTAGAAAAAGGAAGTTACAAATATGCTGATATTTGAAAAAGATTTATACATAAGGCAAACAAAATATTATACATGGTAACATTAATTTATCAATCTGAGAGCAAATGTTAAAATATTAGTTTAAAAATATGTATATTAAACATATAAAATAAATGTTCCCAAGAATCATACTTACAACATAGAAGCAAAGTGACCAAATGCCACTATTTTTTCTCCCCTTGCGGAAAATAAATGAAATCACATATGTCAAGAAGATAAGTGACATGGTATAACCCACAGCACATGGAATCTGAAATTAGCACAAATGCCAAGTTTAGTTATAGAAAACACTTGAGATCTACTTGAGGCTACAGCATAGGAGAACACTTGAGATCAAAGAACATTATTATAGTACAAGATCTACAAGTTAATTAATCAATATGAATAGCAATAAATCAATTTGCATCTGCAAATATTCTAATTTAATGGTACAAGATATTTGTTCTATGAATATTGTCACTTACTTGCATAATATTATTTGCATAATTAAGCACTGTCTCATCAAGACTGAAACCGTAGTTCATTAAATACATAAAAAGGAATATCAAACAGTATATTGGAACGTCCACTAGAGCTTGCCCAAACCAGTAAGCCGAAGGGAAGAGCCCCGAAATCCGTAGCTGCGACTGGATTTTTATCTAATTAGGAGAAAGCAAAGATACACAGTGACATTTCAATTTTAAAGTTAAGAAAATGTGGATTGTTTAAGAAAATACTCAAATAAAATCTTCATTTCTAGTAATTTTGCATCATGTCTACAAAGGCTGGACAAGGGATAGGGAACGTTTCAAACACAAATGATGAGCTTGATCAATAGATAGGTTTTATATATATATTTTATATATATAAAGTTGTTTTATTCTTTGAATCTAAGTAAATGATGCATTAAGGAAGTTATGTCATAGCATATATATACATTATTATCCATCTAAATATTTATTTATATGTAAATGCATATATAATGCATATGTCAGTACAAGTCAGTACAGACTACAGTATTCTGTAGTCTTTGCCATTCTCTGCATAAAGATACCAAATTACATGTTTAAGAGCAACATCAAATATATTAAACCATTGTAATCATTTTGAGTACATTTTTCTCTTAAAACATTAAAATTCATTTGTTGATGGACTCTGATAAACTAAATTATGTTCTTTATCTAAGATGTACTTTGACCTAAGAATTCATATCAACAGGTCCACTGAGCTAGTACAATTGATAAGCATTTAATAATCAAATATATATGGGGGTGAAGCTGAGAGGGAGGAAGGATGGTCTCAGGTTCCTGTTGGGGAGCTGAGTTTAAGCACCAACAATTATGGAGCCAGAAAATATGAAGAGGAGCACAGTTAAAATATCATAAATTCAGGACTGGAAACATCCTGAAGTTTGAAGTTTTGTGATGCCTACCATGGAAATATTACAAGGGAGTCTGAATTAGCATTGAAGGTGAAATTTGAAATTGAAGAGCTGGGCAAGAGTCAAATCTGTGAGTGACCAGTCAATGATGGGGAATTGCAATGGTGGGGTTAGATGCGGTTGCCTTGGAGAGAACGATTAAGTGCCATAGAAAGAGAGGAACAGTTACAATCTAAGGATTTCTAAAATGCAAAGAAGATATAGAGGAATAAGAAACACTCAGAGACAGAAAAAAATAATCATGACCTAATACAGGCCAAAGCAAACAGTGGCTGCTCAATTAAACAGGTACAGATGGCTTCATGAAATATTGTGTGATTATATCAGCTTCAGTTCTGATCATACAAAGTAATGAAGGTTTCAGTTATTCAGTATTACCTTATAATCATCAATACTGCTCATGGCAATATTAGGAGCAACTACGGATGCCAATACCAACCAAAACATATCATAAGTCAGGAATTCAAACCATATGTTCTCTTGCCCCTGAAATGAAAGAATACAATGAAAAGAATGAAAAATTTTAGATCCATTTTCTGCAATATATTTTAAAAATATTTAAGTATGTTAAACATTTTAAAGTACTGAAATGATTAAATATAATCCAGCCTTGAGTCCCTTGGGAGGTCCCAGATTCTCATTATCCATTTAATTTTTCAGTTTGGAGTTTGGCTTTTGGCTCTCTTCCCAAATTTATGGATAAGGGAAGTAATTTAAAGACACTGGTAACATTAGACAGAAAGTAATGACTACGATTTTTCATTCTCTTTATGATTCTAAAATTTCTCCTGATGCTAAATAATAATAATTCTCGGTCGAAGCATCCCATTCTTAACTGGTGTTTCATGGTTTCACATGTGATAGTTTGACTCAAAAATCTTGTGGGACGTTTTATTGATGGGTGATAATAAGTTATCATTTGAGGTGCACCATGAGCCCTGATAAGCAGTAGCTAAGGATTCAAAAGCAGAGACAAGTATTAGAAGGGGAAGTGAACTCTCCAAGGAAAACTTTTTTCATTTGTTATTGTAACCATGGGTCCTGTTCGTCAAGAATTTTTTTAAAATTGAAGATCCACTATGGTCTTGAAAGTAGTGCCCCCTGTTACTATCATGATTCATGTAGTTGTTGTTTAAGCACATTACTGAAAAAAATCATAACCAGAGCCTGGTCTTCCACAGCATGGTCTTTCACAACCCACCAAGTGGGGTGATTTAAGCTCATTGCTGATAGGTCCTGCTCATGCTGGATGTGTAACAGGGGGCTGAAGACAAAGACTGCTACCGGTGGCTCCCCCTTAAGGTGGGTGCTGGTGAGGATGGACAGCCCCAGGTGAAATACCAGCAAAGTGTCAGTGGGTGGAGACTCTGCTAAGAAATATAAGGGACTGCAGAAGCAGCCCCCAGGATTCTGTTACAGGTGGATTCACTACTCAGTGGCACATCCATTGACTCTGGGTGGGACAGAGACAAGGTGTGAAACTACAGAAAACTTTACTTGAGCAGTGAGTCCTTAATTCCGATAGAGTACAAAATGAATGGCTGGAGATACTGAGATAGGGGAAGGGGCCCGCCTCTGTTTCCTAACAGCTGCTGGCTGCAAGCTAGATGCTGCATCCTGTCTAAATATCTGCTGACTTTTGCTTGGTGGGGGAGCTGCTAACCAAATCCTAGCCCCAGGAAATGAGGTGGTGGCTACCTTGACCCTAAAAGCACCCAATCGGGCCTCCCTGGTGGCGCAGTGGGTTAAGCAACACACTATGAAGCAAACCGTAGCTACTGCAGCACAAGTTTGATCCCTGCTGTCGGCCAGGGAGGGGACCCACATGGCACAGCAGACCTCTCCTGCTGTGCCCGCTGCTCCCCTCAGCAATGTACTTCTGTTGATCTGCCTGTTCTGCTCCCTGCTCTCTATGGTGAATCCTCTCACCCCCCCACGCCTCCAGCCTGTACCCCAGTGCTTGTATGCATAAATAAATAAATCTTTAAAAAAAAATAAAAGCACCCAATCCCCAGGGGGGAAAAAAAAACACACACCTTCCCTGAAGAAAAAAAATACCACCAGTTTGCATAATCCCCGCTTTCCCATTCCAGCAAGAAAAGTCAGCCTACCCTCTGTGCCCATACAGCTGCTCTCCTCTGAGGCAGCTGGGCTCCATCTGCGGAGTAGTCATTTTCAAGGAATCCTTTGCTGGTCTGCTCTTGATTTTATCTCACTGTGGGTTAAAGATATGACTGCCCGTAACAACATTAATTAAAGTTAAAATGTCGGGCACATTAAATATAGGTCAACTGAACTGACTGGCATCAGACTCTAGCAAAAACAGAATGATTTTAGAGATGGAAGCTCAAGGAGATTTGTTCAGTTATTGTATCTTTCTTGAGAAACCAGAAAACTAACAAGGCCCTCATGGTCATATAAGAGGTTAATTAAATGAAACATAGAATATTCTAAAATTTGTTCCTAACTGATGGTTAACTAAAACGTTTCGCTTTAACAATTCATATATAGTTTCAGTGGAAAGAATTTTTGTTTCTTGAGCAGACAGAGGTACGTTTTAAGAAGGCAATGTCTGTTCTTTTCCCTCTTAAATAATGAAGTACCTCCTTTCCACTCTCCTTTTTTCATTTTTTTATCTTTGTGCTAGTCACAGTGCTGCATGAGTCCACCTACATTGCCTTACATTCTCTTTGAGAAACATGGTGTTAGTCCTATTTTGCATTAAAAAATTGAAACTCTTACAAATGTATTGCTTTCCAAGGTCATAGAACTAGCACAACTCAAAACGCTAGTTTATTCTGCAGTAATTTTAGAATGTAATATGGGTAGATCCCTAGAGAGGATGGATTTATAAGATTATACTTACCCCATAAAATGTACTTCTGTCAGTTTGGATATGGACAGATGGTTTAAACATTCCTAGTAGCCCATTGCTAACAATATCCATAAGAACTGGGAAGCAATTCAGTCTTTTGGCATTGCATGCTAATGAAAAACTGTAATTCTAAAACATGAAAAGCAAGGTTAACAATTCTCCAAGATCTTCAGTTTTCTAAAGAGGTCAATAATAGAAATTCAATATTCTAATTAAAAGCCCATGACTAAAACTACCATAGATTTGAGGCCTCCAAGAGGAGAGGGGAGGAGATGAGAAAAGGATGTATAGCAAAGGGGAAGGTGAGCACAACAGCTATCGTGGGACTGTAGGTGCTTTGGTGAGGGAGAGGTATGGTGACCTCACTTGAAGGCAGAAATCCTATACTGTCAAAATACTAACAAAGATGTAAAACAGTGGTACTTCATTAATAAAAAAAAAAATAAAAACACTGAAAAAAGTAACAATCACCTCACCAAAAATAAATTTAAAAAATCGTGTTAAATAATCAAAATAAAAAACAAACACTATGTAAATGAAACAAAGCATGCATACAGACAGTATCTAATTTTCAGATGCCAGATATATGACTTAAAACTAGAATCAAGTATTATTATCATTTAAATACAAAACAGACATTTCAGAATTATAAAATCTTTAAGAGGAAATATGAAGTCTTTGGACTTTATGCCCTTGACAGTGGGGATTGTATAGCATTTATTTTATTACTACACACAGATTGTGTCGATTTAGGAGTATTTATCATACTAATGACTATCATTTTCTAAGTAATAAATGCAAGTGCTATTTGTTTCCTAAATCACAAACCTGAGTGTATTGATGTCATATTGGTTTACTACATCTGTGGGAAAAATCATTAAATCCAGATCAGCCTACCTTTTCATTACCAGATACTATGATGGCTCCATTATAAGATGGGTCATCCGTACCATTTCTAATTCCAGATTCATCTATTTCCAAAGCTATGTTCTGACGTTCCACAGAATGTATAAAATCATCAATTCTTGCTCCTAAGTTATAATTAAATGTATTAGGTATCACAAAACAAAGATCAATGTTAACTTGTGCAGTGAAATCATCACTAATGTCATTATGTACTACTTACTGTCATGTAAACTGTCAGGATATTTTCCCAAACTCTAGCACACTGCTGTATTAAAATTCTGTTTCCTTTTAGGGAGTTTACTTGTACTATGTTTATAGGTTTAAGATTACATTAATGTGAAAGTTTATTTTTTAACACCATAAGGCGTTTGAACTAGATAATTCCCCCAAAATTTCATAATGAATGTCCATAACCAACAAGGTTTTAATGACACAGATAATTTCTACTAATTTACCAGAAAATTTGTTAAACTTAACTTTATTCCAGCTAGATTATTAATTGACTTTCAAAATGTTTCTTAATACAGAGAGATAAGTGATGTGAACAGGGAGTCCATGGACATTCCCCCTAGCAAAACAATCATAAGCTGTAAAAAAATTACTAAAAAAACCCAACAAGTTAAAATCTCTTGACTGTTTTAGGGCATATAGAAAAAAAAAAACAAACACCAAACCTAAGAAAATCTACTGAATCTGGGCAAGAACACTGAGAAACTGCAGCACTTGAAACAAAACCCTATAGCTTCACCTCCCCCCTACCCTCCTCCCCCCACCCCTTGATTAGGATGACAGAGTTCTTGTCTTGTGCCAGGAACTTGGGTCCTTGCTCAACCCTGTATAAGGTTTCAGTATATTCCTGGGAGGAACAAAGTGAGGATGGTTTGGCCCCATTGTTTTTGCCTTCTTGTGCCTACAATGGAGCTTCCTCTTTAGAGCAGGGAGAGCATGGAGGAAGAGAACTAGAGAACTCCGGTTGTCTCCTTATTCTTACTTGTGTGGAGCTCCTGTCACATGGAGCTGGAGAGAATGAGGGAGGTGGGCAGCTTATTCCTCCCAAGAAGATAACTGAATATTCACTGAAGTTGTACCCTTTCCTCACATCACACCCAGAAATTAACTCAAAATGAATCATAGACCTAAATGTAAGAATGAAAAGCATCAATGCCTTTAAAGAAAATTTAGCAAATCTTTATGGTCTTTGGTTAGACAAAGCCTACACTTAGATATGACACCAGGATACAAGCCAGGAAAAGAAAAAGTTCAGATTTCATAAAAATTAAAATCTTATGCTTCCAAGGACACCAATGAGAAAAAGAAAAGACAATGTGTGGGATGAGGTAAAATATTTGCAAAATATTTATGGTTGATTCTTATTACTCAGGATGGTTTATATTCTATAAAGTCAACACAAACATTGAACTTGTGAAATTTGAACAATCATCCCTAAGGGAAGCACAGGACTAGGTTATTGTGAGCCTCTGCTTACAAGAGAGTGATTCTTTGACATATATCTTTATGTTCATTAACACTGATCTCATTGAAACAGCACAGCACCTCGTGCCTGAGCAAGGCTGGCTCAACACATATATTTTTTTAAAATATTAATTTATTTATGCATACAAGAGCTGGGGTACAGGCCAGAGGCATAGGCGGTGAGAGAATCCACCAGAGACAGAGTGGGGAGCAGAATAGGCAGACTGAAACACACTGCTGAGGGGCGCAGCGGGCGAGGCAGGAGAAGTCTGCTACGCCATGTGGGTCCCCTCCCTGGCCTGTGGCAGGGATCAAACTCATGCTGCAGTGGCTGTGGTTTGCTTCACAGTGCGTTGCTTAACCCACTGCACCACCAAGGAGGCCCTCAATACATATTTTTCTCTGCAAAGGACATCATAGTCTTTCTGACTTGGGAATACTGGACTTCAGCACTACGTCCAGGGCCTGTTAGACAGCAAGACCATCAACAAAATGGGACAAAAATATTAACACTGTGGCTTTAACAGACCACAGAAAGACATTTATTTATAGTAAAAGAGCTAGAACAAGAAATAAAACCATATCAGGTTGTTCTAAAGCAGAGTCACTTTGCTCTATCTCAGCTGGAAATGTACATCTGGAGGAACTCATACTCTTGACTTCTCTGAGCCTGTCTGTGAATGACCATAAAAGTATGAGTTGGACTAATGTTTCCATTGCAAAAACTTTCATTTTGCAAAGTGCCATCAGATCATTTTTCCTTGGCAATACTTACCATGCTGTTTGGTGGTTGTGTTCATCATCCGTAGATCTCATGAATTACTTTTAATACATACTGAAGGAAAGCTCACTTTCTTCTCTCCTGTTTTTGTTTCCTAAGTAATGTTCTGGACAATGAATATATAAAAATGTATTTGCCACATTATTACCTGTTTTATTGATGATTAATAATTGAGTGAGAGGATCATGTGGTTGTTGTCCAGGAGCAAGGAAATATAAATGAGGAGAAAGTTCCCAAACATAACTGCTTTGAGAGATTTTCACTGTGATATACTTCAAAAGAAGAGGGCAAAGTCCAATTACTAGAATCAGTGGCCTGTGCAGAAAAAATTGCAAGTGTGAATGCATTTTTTTAAACTTTAAAAATGAGCTGAGTATATTCTAATGTAATAAGATCAAGAAATCATGAAAATTAAACATACAGCTCCCTGAGTCATTTCTGGAATATTTTGTCCTTTTCCTATCTCTAAATTAGAGATGATAAAGTACAGGTTTATCCCTTGCTCAATTCTCTTATAACTCTGGCTATTGTACAGCCTTTACAGTTTAATGGGCTATGTGTCCTTTAATTCTTTGTCCAGATTCTGCCTCTCTCCTGGGATTCCACTGTGATGCTCTCCTTTCTGCTGGTTAATTTGTCGATACCTTACATTCAAGGTTCTCTTCACACAGTCCTATATCTGTTAGTGAGAGCATGCTTCCTTTACTCTCCAGGCTTTAATTCTCAATTATTTTTACTGTTTGTTCTCCTATATCCTTCATTTCAAGTAAGTTGAAATTTTTTTTACTGTATCTTTGCTGTATCTCCATACTTTTCTTCCTTCCTAATTTCTAGCTTTACAGTATTACATCATGTGAGAATTCTTGCCAAATAATTGGCATCACCCCAGACTGTGTTACATAGTGTTGCCAAATTAATATTTAAGAATTTTATTAAATCATGCAATTTTATTGTCAAAGATTCTCAATGAGTTCTCATAATTATTTAGCAAATATTTATTGAGAATCTGTTATATGCCAAACCTCTCTCTGCTGTTTAATGAGTCTTCATAGACAACGCACAAATTGACAGTCAGGTACCAAGAACACCAAAGTGCTAGTAAGAGGTGACATGGTTCTTAGGCTCAAGGATAGTGCTTATTAAGTACACAGCAGGTATGGAGAGTAAGCATCACTTAAGAGGACTGGAAGAAAAGTCATGACATCTAGGTAAGAGCAAGTAATATACAACGGTAGAATTAGACAACGGCAGAGTTAGAATATCCAGGGAAGTGCCAGTCATTATAACCATTAGCATCTAATACAGGGTATTGGCATATGGATTCACATCTCAATGTTTCTGTAAACTTCCATAGTGTAAGTTTGAAAGAGAGGACATAGCACAGGAAAGCTTGTTATTTCAACTTTTCCCCCAAAATAGACTGAAATACTACAAGTTCCAACCTGCAAATACATAACCATTGACTGATTATTATGCTTTATTCAGTTATGTAAATGTAGGAATTTAATTTTGTTTTTTGTTTGGTTCCTCTTATTTTAATGCATTGACTGAAAAAAATCTGATACTCACAATGCTAAACGAGCTCTTCTTTCATGTTTTAATTTTAGGAAGCGAATCCTTGTGACTGAACAGATCTGCTGTCTCCAGAGAGCCATGCCACTTACTGTCTTTTTCATCTCATTAAGTGAAGACAGAATTTGTCCTATCCTTGCCCGTCTTTCAGGGTCTCCAGATTGTTCTCCTTGTTCTTTTCTCCATATATTTGCAAAACAAAACAAGAAAGGAGTTTAATGTACCTGTTTTTTTTACAAAGAATATTGATCAGCCTTCTGCATAATGATAGGCATAATTGGAAGAAGGATCAGTAACATGACAAAAGATAAATTGAGGTTAAATATAAGGAACACAAAAATATCTTTCACTTTCTCCTACTCTGGGTGTAATTTAACTCTGTCTCTAAATAAACTTTGCTTTTGCTTCTGTTAACACACACACACACACACTCACAGAGGAAAAAAATGAAGACAAATAAGTGTCTAAGAAATGTGGAATTATCAAGATTACTAACATATACTACCACATACAATAACAGAGTTCCAGAAAAAGATTATAGAGAGGAAAAAAAAAGGTCATAAAGTATAGTTGAAGAAATAATGACTAAAGGGTTCCCACATTTGATGTAAAGCATAAATCTATACATATAAGAAACTGAAGAAACTCTAAATAGGATAAATACAAGACATCATAGTCAAACTGTTAAAGACAAAAAAAAAAGGAACTTGAAAGCAGCAAGAGAAAAACAATGCATCATACACAAGAGACCCTCGGTGAGGTCTAAATCAACCTCTCATCAGAAGTCATGGAGTCCAACAGGCAATCAGATGACATCTAAATGCTTGGAGAGAGAGATTTAGAATGTTGTTGCTGTTTTTTTATTTTTATTTTTTTCTGAAACTGTTCTTGGAAAATGCAATAAGATGAGAACAATAAGCCATTGGTGGAAGAAAATGGGCAATCTTGAATAACACGGTAATACTGGCAGTAGAGGTAACAAATGTGGCCGGGTATATTTCACATTTATACATTCTTATCTAAGAAAAAACTTAATTACTGGATGCCATGTTTCATGATAGCATCTTCGGAATAGTACTTCATAAAACATATACTGCACTGCACTATGTGACTATCTTTACATGATTAGTTTCATGCATTTTCTTTACCTGATTCATCAATAGCTGATTTTCCTTCTAGTTTCAGGAACACCTCATTCAAGGTTGTCATGGAAACACTATAATTCTCAATTCCAAGGTCAGGACAACTATCAAAATTCCGAAACAGTTCTAAAGAACACAGTAACAAATTAAAGCACAAAAGTCACAAGGGAATTGAGGATAGCTTAGTTTTTCCAAACTAAAAATGATAAATACATGAAATTATACTGTGATATAGTAGACATTAAAACAGTTAAGACTTAATAAAAAGTAACCCATTCTTCATATTCTGTATCTTTCTTTTGTGTTATAGCCCTAATCTTCTTTTGATCAAATATTAATTTATATCTATTTCTTTTATATTAAAATATTATTGTCATTTTTTCTGAATTGATTTTAAGATTTAATTGACAGAAGGACTTCAGATTTTTTTTCATCCCTAAGCTTAATTGATTGATAAGTCTTTTCCAGAAAATGGAAACAAATGGGAGCCATTTGTACTTTAACCAAGAAAAAATTAATTTTCTGATATTAATTGGGTTATGAAGAAGTTGCTTACATTCAGAAAATCTGTGAAAAGAAGGAATGAAATGTAAATTTTTAATTTCTGATTTTGACTATTGAAGAAATTTACACATACAAGAAACAGAGAATGTGACGTTGACTCAGTGAATTTTCACCAAATATTGGGAAATTATGATTGTCAATACTGCCTCTAATCATTCTGTATCCATTCTTTAGTTCATCACCAAAATTGCTTTTGCATCAGCCAAGGCTCATAAAACAATGAATAATGCTCCTGCGTGCAAGGATTTTAATTCAGTGATAAATTAAGTGAAACTTAGAAACCTAATTTTTAAATCCTAGTGTGATTAAAGAAGTAGTGAGCCTTCAACCTGGAAATTTGACCTGGGTGAAAAAATAAGTTGAAAACTTTCTGTCTTGATTAGAGTACCATACACAGGAACATAGAAAAGAAATAAGATTTAAACTTCTAACGAATATTATGCATCATTCTTCATTTTACCAACTTCTAAATTGTAACTACTATTAAAAATGTACAAATTAAGGTTCACTTAATTCTTTATCTGATGACATTAAGGAGTAGTGTGGCACCATAAAATGCATATTTGAGTGACTTTATGGGGTAATTTTATGTGTCTTTGTTAACCACTCATTTGGCAAGTTGAAGTGTTTCAATCACTCAGTGCAGGCTCATACTATGTCCCATTACCTGGGAGCAGATTTTCTGAATGACAATTGTAATTAGCAAACTTTTCTTTCTTATTTAATTATTTTGAGATAATTTTAGAGTCATAGTGTTGTAAAAACAGTATAGACAGATCCGTACATGTTACTCAGGTCTCTACAATGCTAATATCCTAAAAGTCACAGTATCACACCTTAGCCAGAGCAGTGACATTAATGTAACAAGATTCTATGACTACAAAGATCATGCTCCCAATTTATTGATATAACCACATCCATAGCTCTCCTGACAGCATTTTCTTCTTACCCACAACAACCATTAATCTTTTCTCCATTTCAGTATTTTTTTAATTTCAAGAATGTTATATGGATTGAGTCACACAGTATTTAACCATCTGAGATTGAGATTTTTCACTGAGCATAGTTCTTGATATTCAGTCAAGTTGTTTATATCAATCAGTAGAAACATCCTTTTCATCTCTGAGAGGCATTGCATGTCCTGGGTCATTGCTTTGCCAAGGTCATTTCATGTCACAATTTATTAAAGGACATCTGAGTAGTTTCGGTTTTTGTCTGTTCCCAATAAGGCTGATTAAAACATTCACAGTCAGGCTTTTGTGTGAACATGTTTTCATATTGCAAGGATAAACAGCCTGCCTGGAATTACTTGGTTATATGACAATTGCAGGTTTAATGTTTAAAAGAAACAGCAAACTGTTTCTCAGGGTGGCTATGACCTTTAACCACCCACACCTTTCACCCAATGTGCGAGTGACCCACATCCTACTTAATATACCTTTTAAGTCATTCTGATAAGTCTATAGGGATATCTCCGAGAGATTTTGCTTTACATTCTCCTACTGGCATTTGATGTAAACATCTTTTTGTTTGCTTGTTTGTCATCTGCATCTCGTCTTCAACAAAATGTCTCTCCATAGCTTTTTCCCATTTCCAACTAGATCTTTCTTTTTTTACAGTATGGTTTTCAAAATTCTCCATACATTGTAAATATTAGTCCTTTGTTAGACACATAGTATCAATACTTATTTTCAGCATGGAACTTGTTATTTTCATTCTTTGAAATGTATTTCACAAAGCTAAAGTCGATAATTTGATATGTACAATTCATCTCTTTCCTTTTATGGATTGTGGTTTTGGTGTCTAGTCAAGGCTTTTTGCTTAGCTATAGACCTTGCCGATTTTTCTCTCTTTATTTTGAAAAGTTTTATAATTCTATATTTTATATTTATGTGCTTGACTTCTATTGAGTTAATTTCTGTATCTTGTATAAGAGTTGAGGGAAGGTTCATTTTTGAACCTCTGGATCCACATGCTCCAGCACTATTTGTTGGGAAGCTATATTTCCTTGATTGAATTGTTCCATCTTCATAAAAAATGATTTGGACATATTTGTGTGGGTCTATTTTTGGATTCTCTATGCTTTGCTATTTATCTGTGTTTATCACTTTGCCAATACCACATAATCTTGATTACTATAATGTAACATTATAGCTCACCCCTTGGATTCATTACACAAAAATGACAGCTCCCCATTTATTCCTGGGAAGTGAAAGAGTTGATAGAGTCTCTAGCATCAAGCTGATTGGCGGGGGTCTTCTGTACAAAGCAGTCTATGAAGCCTGGGGGAGATACCTACTTTATCTGATGCACAGACATCTAAACCGAGTGAAGTAAGATTAACAAAAAACAAAAAACCAAACATTTTCCAAATAAATTAACAAGGTAAACCTTCATAAATTGACCCTAATGAGATGAAACTGTATGGTCGACCTGTTGGAGAATTCTAACTAACCATCGTAAAGCACACTTTAACGTACAGACTTGACAAACCCAAAGTTTTCACAAAAGTTTTGTCGAGGGAAGAAACAGCCATGTTATGAGGCTGTTTATCATAATAGCTAAGTCAGAGGTAATCAATTATTTGTGTTCAATCACAATTATAAATACTAGAAAATTCTTTTATATAATGTAAGGGGAATAAAGGACTGAAAGAGCTCCCTGAAATACTCATGTAGTTTAATGCAACTATTAGGACATAGTAATATTTCCTGCTTTAGGAAAAGTACTATACTTTTGGCCATGTTTTATACACCCAAACACATTATAAGCTCTTACAAATGTTATTTATAATAATTATCATCAATATTATTGTGAATTATTTATATATTTCATTTCATGATCATGTACATTACCTGGAAATCTACTTGTTCTTTCTAGGGGCAATGTATAGACAAGTTTTCCATCACTTTCTGCTGATAATTTGGCATCAGGAATGTGTTGCTTAACCAGTGATGTGATTTTTTCCTGCATGTGCACTTCATTCATCTGTAAACTAGTATTCAAAAAAATATGTTATTTGACACTTTCCAAAAGCAGGAAACAGTTACTAGTCTCTATGGGATTAAAAAAAATAAATTAAAATATGATGTAAGAAATTAACCATCCAAATGGGGACCACAATTGATGTCAAATATATATAAATAAAGAAAAAAAAAGAAATAAACCATCCAAACATGAAATAAGAAGACAAAAATCACAATCGAATGTGGAGGAAGAAAGCATATAGTGAGCTAACTGGAATTATTGGTCAGGTTACTCAATAATGATACCTAGAAAAAATAGATTTTACTTAGGTCCTTAAGGGGAGAACAGTTACAGGGTTAGAGGTGCCAGGGACACATGCAACACATATCACAACTACCAAGATGAAAATCTTGAAGCTTTTTTTGAAGGGAGTTTATGTTGGCTAAATAGGATTATTTTGTTGGGTAAGAACAAGGGATTTTGATAAACAAAGGCAAAAATAAAGTTCAGTTATTCAATTTAGTCATCCAATGAAAAATTTTAAATTAGTACATGACAAAAATTACCCTAAGTTCTGAGGATACAATGGTGACTGAAGCAGCATTTTCCTGCTCATCAATATGGATGAAAGTGGGTTTGGGTTGGCAGGATCTCTAGTTTTTGCTTTCTTTATAGGGTTAACCCTTGACCTTTAACCAAGAACAAAGTATCACCAAGATAATCAGCTTATCCATTTAAAAATACCACATATATTTTGCTAATGTAGAAAATAAAAAATATCTCTTATAATCAAGATTATAAGGTAAACAGTAGATAAATTTTCAGTCGTGACTTGACTTTGAAACATATTCTATTTGAAGTATATAGTTTAGCCTACCTGAAATTTCCTCATTAGTAAAGTGGAATGAGAAGTTCAAATATGTTGTTCTAAGAAATGAATAATAGTGATGCTTGCTCTCAGTGAGTCTATAAATAACGACAGTGATTTTACTTTATGAAATGCCTATGTCAAAATTACACCACTTCCTTATATGTATGAACCTACAAGAATATATGTCATAAAATCCATTGATAGATTGAAGAAGAAAATATCATAATTGTTCTCTGTGAAGGTGTTTTCTAATGCAGTAAAAGCAAATCAAAAAAGATATCTTGGCCACTTGTAAGAACTTGTGGTGGCAAAAGTCTGCACATGTAGCAGAATACATGTGTTGTCCCTTAGAAAGTTTATTAATTGAGGTCAGTAAAACTTTTCCTGAAAATGGCTATATAGGAAATATTTCAGACTTTTCAGATCAGTATATTTCTGTTGCTGGCATTTGATGCTGCCTCTGGGTGATGTATTTATAAAATGATCCTGATTGATGGAAAGGCGGGGGTAATTGAGATAGAGCAACCACTTGTTTAGGGAGACATGAAAAAAACAAGGGCAGATAAAATCTGGCTATGCTGAAACACTGTGCCAAATCAAAATTAATAGGTGGTCCAGATAATATGCTTCTGAAAAGTCATATACACCAAATTTGTGGTAGTTTAAGATGCTTATGGACACTCAGTCATAGTCCTGAAGCCCTCTCAAGGATTTGGCAAGAGTCTTTGGGCACATTTGGTTTGAGAATAGCAACCCCCATCCCCCAAGATGGCAACCTGGCCTGACTCTGCACTCCCGCCTCCCAAAACTTAGAAAAACCAAGAGTTTTCTAGCCGTCCCCCCCTTGTCTAATACTGGTTGAATGGTACAATGCTATTATCCCCAGTATGCTCATGATGTGGTTATATGTATTTGATTAGAGTTGTAAACATCTTCCTGCTGTATGGAAGTGAACACTCCACAGATCCTGAATCTGACCAAACATTGTGATATGGAAGTAGCCAATGCTCAAACAAATGGGAAGGGCTGTGTGCCTGTACAACTTGGCTTACAAAAGCAGGAAGTGGGTTGGTACAGCTGACGGGCCATGGTGTGCTGGTCCTGGCTTAAAAGAAGACATGAGGCCATTTCACAGCTTACTTCCAGGAGCCCAGGAAGGTAGTGATGAGCTGAGCAGAGATTCTGACATTATTTTTATTTTGAGAACATATGATGTTGTCATGGAAAGGGCCAGCTGCCATCTCATTTATTTTTCTTTAACATTTTCTTCTAACCTAGAATTCCTGCCCACTTTATAATAAAATACAGCAATCTAAGTACTGCTCCCACTTTATGGAAAGCTGAGTTTCAGAGAGTTGCATTGATTTTCAAGGGAAGATTCAAGCCAAGTATTTTAGGAAATTAAAAAAAAAGGGGGACATTATATAGAATGGGAAGGTGAATAAAATATACACGAAGTAGCATTCAAATAACTCTTTAAGTACTTGAAGAGGTGGAAATGTGTTTAAGAAAACTACCAGCTTTAGGAAATAACCGCAAACAATATGAACTATATAGTTCATGATTATGGGGAATATACATATACATGGAACAACGAATATTTCCTTTTAATTAGGGGTATTGAGTGGGAAATGATCTGAAGATCACAATCGACAGGGCATCACCAGCAGTACTTGGTTGTGTAGTTTGGACTCTGTAAGATAAAGCGGAACCTCTAGAGTTTTTTGTTTGTCATATAATAATCTTGCTTTCTTTTAAAAATGCAAATGATCCAAATCAGAGCTATACTTTTGATAAGCTGACTAATTTATGAAGAAATTAAAAGTAATTGAAAATATGGTTTTAGCTATTAGACTTTGAAATTTAAAATATCCAGGTGTAATTTCTAGTCCTACCATTTATTAACCAAGTGACTGTACCTTAAGTGATATCCAATTCCCCATTTCTTCTTTAGAAACAGAGAAGAGCCTGCACACTTCAGCTCCCCTTTGGAGAGAAATACTTTCCTATCTGAAAAAGAAGAAGCAAATAAAACACTTAAGTTATTCATTCTTTCCCAAGAAAACACATGTAACTATTCACATAATCCAACTCTAACTCAGTATCTTCTGCATTTTCAAATACAAGGCTTATATAAAGACTCATTGAAACAGACACATTTAATCTTACTTATGTACTTTATATACTTTTCTGCCATCCAACCAGTCAGGGAGCATAAATTATGTGTATATATTATCTTTTTAAAAAACTTTTAAAATTTAATTAATTATATTTGACATAATTTGTACTCCCCAAGGAGTACCCACCACCATTCCACCCGTGCACCATCACCTCAGTCCCTTGTGCTCTTTCTGCCCTCATCTCCATCTTTGCCTTCCCCTCCTTCCCCTCCACCCCCATGGTCCCTTTGGTTTATCTTTGACTTTTTGGTCTGTTGAGTTTTTTGTTTGCTTTTGGTTATAATTGTCCATTTCCTTGAGCTTCTTCTTCTTTTTTTGTTGTTGTTGCTCTTTCATATTCCTCCTAATAGTGAAGCCATCTGATATTTTTCTCTTGCCTTCTGACTTGTTTCACTGAGTATATTCCTTCTAGTTCCATCCATATTTCTATAAATGTCCCTAGTTTCTCATTTTTGTTCGCTGAATAATATTACATTATGTATATGTACCACATTTTCTTGATCCAGTCATCTACTTATGGGCATTTGAGTTGTTTCCAGGTCTTACCAATTACAAATAGTGCTGCAATAAACATAGGAGTACAGGTGCTCTTTTGGATCAGTGTTTTGTGTCCTTTGGGTAGATTCCTAGGAGTGGGATTGCCAGATCATATGGTAGTTCCATTTCTAGTAGACTGAGGAACCTCCATATGGCCTTCCACAATGGTTGGATTAGCTTGCATTCCCACCAGCAATGTACTGGGGTTCCTTTTTCTCCACATCCTCGCCAGCATTTGTTATTGTTGGTGTTTTTTGATGTGTGCCATTTTTACCGGTGTGAGGTGGTTCCTCATTGTGGTCTTGATTTGCATTTCCCTGATTATGAGGGATGCTGAGCAGTTTCTCATGTGCCTGTTGGCCATGTGTGTGTCCTCTTTGGAGCAGTGTCTTTTAAGTTCTTCTGCCCATTTTTTGATTGGGTTTTTTACTTTATTTTTCTTGAGTCTTCATAAGTCTATGAATCTTTTGTGATTAGACCCTTCTCTGTTGTGTGGAGCGCAAAGATTTTTTCCCATTCAGTTGGGTTTCCTTTTGTTCTGTTTAATGTTTCCTTTGCTGTACAGAAGCTTTTTATCTTGATGTAGTCTCATCTGTTTATCTTCGTTCTCATTTTTATTGCTTTGGGGACTGCCACCTCGAAAGCGCTATTGAGGTGTATGTCTTGCAGCACTTTACCTATGTTTTCCTTTATATATTTTATAGTTTTGGGTCTTAATTTAGGTCTTTTATCCATTTTGAGTTGATTTTTGTTATGTGGATATATCTTCTAATGCAGAGAATAATCATATCATGCGTTTTAATGAATCAAACATCAAAATTATTTGGATATTTCAAGTTGATTTACCTCAATTTGAATAAAAGATTAAGGTTTTCAAATACAATATATATTCTTACTTGCTTTGCAGTGACTGGTCTGGCAGGTCACAACTGTGTGTAATCCAGTGACACTAGAGTCCAGGAGACTCTAGTGACAGTTGTCCAGCATGAGAGTTGCTGGGAGTGAGACTTGTTGGGTCCAGTTCAGGTCATTGCTACCTGCTTGGATTGCTACAATCTGCCAGATTACCAGATTACCAAAACCCTCATCATTATACTTAAAGGAAGCCAGCACTTACCAGCCAGGAAGTCAGCCTCGTCCATAAACTGGGTACTGAAGAGGATTACATGGTCTGTTTTCCGCTCCTTCAGGAAGTTCCAAACTTGGTACCTTGAAAAGGGATCCAATCCAGCAGTTGGTTCATCCAGTAGGAAAATCTATAGAGGAGGAGTGTATATAAAGAAGTTCCATTCAAATGTGTTTCTTTCAGAAGGCATGGAGAAAGAATATTATTAATTTCAAAGGGTATTTTGGTCAGGAATTTTTCTTTTATATTTAATGGTCTATTGTAGATGTTTTTTTCACAGGTGTCTTTTGCAAATACAAGGTTTGAGCTATGACCAAAAGTTTCATTTAAAAACTCTTAAATTTAGTGTCACGTACCTGAGGATCTCCTAAAATGGCAATCCCAAAAGTAAGTTTCCTTTTCTGTCCACCACTTAAGTTTTGAGCAAGGATGTTCTGAATATTTGTCATTTCCAATTCCAGCAAAACTCTTTGTATCTAAGCAAATGACCAATTTTTGTCATAAACTAAGAATTCTCACATTTTATTTTATATATAAAAAATTAAGACTGTAAAGTATAATAGTTTAAAGTATGGACACTGAGTGAGACCGATGTGTATCACTTCACATCAACTAGCTACAGAAGTTTGGTCAAGTTACTTGCTCTCTGAAACCTCAGTTTACACGTGTGTAAAAGGGATAATAATAGTATCTACCTCAGGCTTATCTATAGTACCTAGCTCAGGAAAAAATAAGTTCTTATATCTAAAGTTAAAGAAAATACTTGGCACAATGAAAACTGCACATAAATATTAGATAGTGCCTAAATTATATTTTGTCCACCATTTATACGATGTTTTACACAATGGTAACTTAATGAAAGTATAAAATCTCAGTGAAAGTAGGGTTAGTAATCTCAGCTTGACCAATATATTAATTCTAATGCATTTATATACCTCTTTATCCACTTCATGAGGCCGAATCCCTTTTATTTTAGCAAACAACCTGAGATTTTCTCTCACTGTGAGGAACTCAAATTGCACATTGGACTGTGGACACACTCCCGTGAGCTTGCTGATATGTTCTAGGTCAGCCACTTTGGAAAGTTTGTGATTGTAGATAGTGACTGAACCTATAACAAAGATTAAAACTTAGTATCGGAAGAATGCTTAAGTCAAGACCTTTCTAAATGAAAAACCACTATATATTTCTTAACTATCCCCTGCTTTTCAAAAGTTCTAGTTAAGTCACTTCACACTTATGAAAGACCTACATTACTTCCTGTATTTGTTATTGGAAAGGAATCTAAAGAGTGAAGCCAGTGTTTGGCGTTTGTATTGTAGCAGCCATTCTAGACAGCACCATTCTAGATGCCTCTTCTAGCTACAATCGTGCAGGTACTTTGTACAAACTGCCTATTTATCAGATAATTCCTGCATTTACTATATGTTAGTATGATTTTAGGTTTTAGTGTTATTTGATATGACCTGGTAGTCATTTCTGGGAACACTCAAAAAAACTTGCACATAAATTAGTGGCAAATTTTTCCCCACTTTATGCCATTGTAGCTTATCACAGGTGTCTGTGAAACACTGCTTTCAGTTAGTGGAGGAAACTTATATTTGATTTTATCTTTACTAATTATATGACTCGGGAATTATAAATTTCCATTTCAGTTATGTGGTATATTGGAGGGGAGGGGCAGTCCCATTTGCAATTTTCATTAATATGTAATTTATTTATCTATTCATCACATTTAGGCTTCACAACTACTGGATCTTAGCAAATAGGATACAAGCAGAGACCATGAGCTGTCTCCATTGGCACTTGACCTTTCTAGGCTTCTAGGATCCTGGAGACCACAGTGGTGTGAAGAACTCCAGAGTAGCCTCCTGGAAGATGAAAGTCCACATAGGAAGAGTGTTGTCCTAAATGAAGCCTCATGTATGCAAGTGAGGTCACACAAATCATGTAACCCCAGCCACGTTAGGCTGGACAGAAAAACTGCCAGTTAACCCACACAGTTGAGAACTGATGAATATTTTTTATTTTAAGCCATTCACCTTAGGGTTGCTTGTCATGCAGCAGAAACTAACAGGTACAAGTTGGAATGTCAGTGTAACTCGTGACTATGCAAATAAGGACTAGAAAAAATTCAAATGAAATATTTCTGTAGAATAACCCTTTAACTTCCACTCTTCCTTCTTCACCCCTTGCCCCCATTTATCTGATTTTGTAATTAATGATCAGTAGAACTTAGATTAACAGTTGATTTATTTGTCAAACTGACTTCAGAATAGAAAAGTCTCTTACCTTTGGTGGGAACAGACAAGCCACTAAGAATATTGAATAAAGTTGATTTTCCAGCTCCACTGTGACCAAGAATTGCAGTGATTTGGCCTTCATATATGTCAAATACCATATCTAGGAGGAGAAAAAGTAAAAAACAAGAAGGATGGGTGAAAGGAAAAGTGGTAGGGAGGTAGGAAGGAAAGCAATTGGAACCAAAAACTTCTATTATGAAGCTGATGAGTTGCCTTTTTATTTCCTTGCACATCATGTTTTTAAGTCATGAGTATACTGTCATTAAATTCAAAATAAAATATGATAAGATACTGCTTTATAAATTTATTGTCTCTCCTGCTTGTAACTTTTTCAATTGCTTGGTTTAAAGAAACAAAACCTGTTTTATATGCCCAGGCTCATCGGCATGTCTGGCATAAGGTAGGTGGATGTTAACATTTATTGAATGGAAGAGTAGATAAATAGTTCAGTAAATTGTCACAAAGTTAAAAATCTTTTGAGTTAAATGAACTTTTGTACAAAAGAAAAATATACAATATCTGCAGCAGATTTGGAATCATAAAAGAAAAATTTTTATTTGTAGAAAAAAACCCACATTGTCCATAAAAAGTGTTACCACAGTATAATTACATATCATATCTTTCAAAAACATTATCATTCAAAGCATACTCATTTATTTCTCTAACATTTCTGTAAAAGCAATATGCTGGAAGCTTTATCATGTGACTTAAATAATACTTTTCAGTCTGAAATGTCAACAGTAATTGCTTACCAAGAGCAATACAAAATTGAACTTAAATCAAGAAATCAGTATCATAACTACATGTTTTATTTTTACCTTTCAAGGCTTCTACTTTATCATGCTTTCCTTTATATTCTTTTGTAACATTTCTGATTCTAAAAAGAAAAAGAGAAAATGTGACAATTTTGTTCAGTTTCAGGACTGGATGACTCTTACCTTCAGGGTACAGCAGGTCTTGGGATATCACTCCTTTGCAAATCATGTTGGTGTGAGATGCTCAGTTAGAATGCTGCTTCCCAGCTCTGAGTGGATATCACTGCCACCCGAGGGACTGAGGAAATATACTTCTGTTTAACCTCATTGCCAGATGCTCTGATTTCATAGATTAGACTGTGGGCTAATGTCAGTATAGGCAACCAATCTGATCTCTGAAATGCAAAGCTAAAAAGCTAGACCACAGGTGACATGTGCATCTAACACTGAAGGCTCATCATGAGCACAGTTGAAGCTATCTTTGGTTATCTTACATCAAGATCATCAAAGATTGGATAACATCAGAGCATGAGAAGGAAATGCAACAATTTTAACAGTGAGGTCACAGGTTTCACGATCCTGTGTGCCTGAACACATCCTATCTATATCATTTAGTAGTTCTGTGACCTTAACCCATGTAGTTATTCCAGATAAGTTCTAGCCTTTGCAACCTGAAAATTTGGAGTGCTTTAGGGTTGTGTTAAAGAGTGAATGAAATATTTCATCTTGCATGCATAGTATTTGGTTCATTAGAAATAGTCAATAAACATAATATGATATTAGTTAGATGATGATGGTAACAGTAAATAATGAAATTAACATTTTGGGGTGCTGTTCTAGATCTGGTATCCTAGGTACTTTATCTATTTTATTCTACCAGGTAAATATATAACTTATAAATGGAATTGAATTTATGTTACTTATTTTTCTATCTGTTATTTGTTAAACAATTCAGGCTTCAGCCATATTGAATCATTTCATTAGATTGTCTCATCTCTGTTTTAATTCCACTTTACCCTTGTTCTGTAGCACTTTTAGTTCAGAGATGCTAAAGAGATAGAAGAAAAGCAAAAGGAAATATATATCCACACCACATAAAATGATTGATTTTCTCCTAGCAGCTCTGTTGGGGTAAAATCTAGCTAACATCTCAGGACACATGCATGTGTGGAAGATAAATATGGAGCAGGTTAAAATGAAAAATGAAGCTGGCTCTAGAAGCCAGTGGGATGGAGGAATGACACAGCTCAAGGAGGACTCATATGTGCTGCTCACTGATGGGTAGGTCAGATGTGACCTCAGGGACCCTGAGGACTTTCTTCCTATTTTCTTAGTTGGACACAAAACTCACCAGCCTCAAACAAAATGTATATTTCATTGTCTCACAGAGAGATGTGCGTGACTCTAAAAGCATCTTGCTCACTTCCCTTTGTGTCTTTCTCTAGGTCTCTTCTCACTTCTTCTTCCCTATTATTTCATCCTTTTTGAAAGCCAGTAAATCAAAAAAGAGAAGTTAAAAAAGTTTAGGGAAAAAACAGGGAGTATTATCAATATGTGGGGGCCAAGTGTGAATGAATGAGACCAGACAAAGAAACAAGGTAAGTTAAGGATGGAGATTGAGCGTTCAGGCAAAGGTTTTATTGAATGACTTTTGTGGGAACAAATCTGAGCCTGCATTTAATGTAAATGTCAGCAGTAGAAGACAACAGCGTCTAAGGAATTTTTCTTTAAATTTAAAGTGGGAAGTGACAGGGACAGCAGGGGCACATGAGGTGGAGATGACTGTAGGGCACACAAGAGAACTTCATTTGCTTCAGGAGAAGCAACTGCTCAGTCTCTGGCATGTTCTCCAGTCGCACCCTTATTACCTGATGGCCTCTTTCCCGTGGAATTCTGGAGGTATTGGTTCAAAGGAGTCACTGGATGAAGGATGGAAATCTATTTCATCTTCAAGGGTCACATGACCAGGTGTTTGTTTCTGTGACCAAAAGGAGGACTTCAGGAAGAACAAGGGTGGATACTGGTATCCATACTTATCTACACACCAGGAGACAATGAAAGACTGGATCAGCTTAGGACACCCTCACGCACTGCGTGTTCAGTTTTATAGGCAGAAGGATCACAAACCTGAGGACTCAGTAGACACAGAATAATGCATGCTTTGGTATATGAGCTTCATAAGGGAAAAAAAAAAACATCACTATGTGTCTATTAGAAAAATTGATTTTTTATTTTAAAAAAATTCAGGAGGAATTTAAAGAAAGGTTGGTCTTTCTTAGCCTCCAGAAAGTTAAGTATTAGGCCAGACATGCAAGAGAAGCCGGCATGGTAGCTTCAATTTAGGCTCTAGGTGTCAAAGGAAGAAGAAATGGAGAAGTGATTAGTGTATAAATAAACAAAAATTCCAAGATAAAACAGAATTAGTGATATACCTTAAGAAAGACAGAATGGGGCAAAATATTTTACTGAAACTTAACACTAAGAAGAATTTTTAAAGCTACTCTGTTATGCCCTATCTCATTCCCCAATACTGGCTGTCTTTTGAAGCAAATTCATGATCTGCTTCAAGAACACTGTCCATGAGGCCTCTTGCTGAAAACTAATCCACAGTGTATTTGCATTTAATTATCACTTGTTTTTCTATGTATTAGGAGACATGATAAAATGGAAGAATTTTATTTCTCTAATATTCTGGAAGTGACTTCCACTATAAGATTGATAGCTTTTTAGTCTTACATATATTTTTCACTTTTCATCACTCATTCATGCAATGGAATTTTACTGAGCACTCTCTGTATACCTAGAATATGGTGCATTATTAGTTCTAATCTCATTCCCTTGATTATAACACCTAGAAATAGAAGCATGTGGTTAATAATGGGAACACTCAGCACCAGATATACTGTTATATGGTTCTGGCACTTTGTCTAGTTAATTTCCCTTTCTGTCATTTATATTTCTTATGGTTAAAATGATTTTGAACAAAGTTGCATCTGGCTTTAAATTCATGTTAATGAATAGATGACAACTAGGAAGACAATTTAAAATTTCAACTGTTTTGGGTTAAAGAAACATTGTAGGTTTAGTTATAAAATAAAGTGATTTTGAAACTAGAAACACTGTACATGTAAAAATCTTTGTGATGAGAAGAAATGGGAGTAAGAAATAAGATGGAGGAATAAAAACATGACAATACTAGACATCAGAACAGGTGAAAATACTGTAAGATATAATATTTTAGATAAAATCATCTGAATGTATTTAAAGCAAAGATTGGAGAAGACAAATATCACATCATGCACATGACAGAAAATTTAAATTATTTAGAGGAAACAGTTGCCCAAGAGGATGCTACTAAGTACTTGAAAATACAGTGACATCTGTTTACGGAGGAAGCAGGAGTAAACACATTGGGAAAAACAAACAAAAATGGACAGAAATATAAACAGAATTTTGGAAGAAGTAAAAGATAAAAGAACGTATTAATAATTACAAGGGTCACAGGAACAGACCTCTGAGGTAACATTACCCCAGGGATAGAAGCTAAGGCACCCACACAAGCTCTGATCATGGTGATTTCTCTGTGAAAGCAAAACCACAAGAGTACAACAGAGGAGGAGGTATTCAAAGATGTTTCTTACAAGCAATGTGAGTAGTTTACATTACCAGTAGGTAAATAAAAAAGTTTGCTACATAGCTGAGTGATTTTTATCTCTGCTGGAAAGAAATAAAGCAAAAGCATCCTATGTGCATTCAAATAATTCCAATCATGTAATAAAGTAATGAATCTAAAATTATTGATCCAGACACCCATTAATCTAGATGCTTCTGAAAGTCAGAGACAGTTTTGGTTCTTAAATTGGTATCTAAAACAAACAAAACCCTGATTCTTTCAGTGCTTCAAGATAGTCTCTGAATCTTCGACCTCACTCTTTTCCTTCTTCTCTTTCTACAAATATTTAGTCACTTGTTTTTACCTACTCTATATACTTATTTTACTAGTGATTTTCATAATTTTCCCCAGTTTTATTAAAGTGTGACTGACAAATAACAATTGTCTTCACCTTAGGTGTACAATGCAGTGTTTTGATACGGCTATACATTATGAAAATAATCTCTACCGTCAGGCAACTTGTTGATCACCTCACACAGTTTCTCATGATGAAAACACTTGAGATTTATATCTTAGTATATTTCAAGCACAGAATACATGATTATTAACTATAGTTACCATGCTGTACAAAGATCCCAGAACTTATTCATGTCATAACTGAAAATTGTACCCCTTGACTGAATCTCCCATTTTACCCATGGTCCAGTTACTGGTGACCTTCATTTTATAATGTTACTATGTTTTATGTTTCTACTTCTTTTGATTTCATAAGTAAAGAGGTCATGCATAGTGGTCTTTCAGCATCGGGCTTATTTCAGTTTGTATAAAATCTTCTGCATTTATCCAGGATGGTGCAAATGACATGATTTCCATCTCATGCTCTCTGCATTATTATTCATAGTACCAAGATAGGGGAAATAATCTAAGTGTCCATCTATGGGTGGGTGGGTATAAATATTAGTCTTTAAAAAGATGGAAATCTTATGGCGGTTCCTCAATCTACTAAGATTTCCATCTTTTTAAAGACTAATATTTATACCCACCCACCCATAGATGGACACTTAGATTATTTCCCCTATCTTGGTACTATGAATAATAATGCAGAGAGCATGAGAGTGTGGATCTGTTGTAGTGATTTCATTTCCTTTGGCTGCACACTCAAAAGTGGAATTGTTGGAATACGAAGTATTTGGAGAGCCCTAGATTTTTCTATTTTCAATGGGAAGTACAGAGGTGAAAGACAAGGACCCTGCTTTTGATTATACAAAGAGGGAGGAAAAAAATGAACCAGCAATTCGGCAACATGTATTTACAGAGGTACATCAGGCATGGAGGGGAGTGCTTTGGAGAGCATTTATGACAAAGCAGATCCTTGCTTTGAGGAACTCATACCCTTTTAGCGGCAAGGTGATAAAAATGAAAGTGAATGGCCTCTTGGCTTTCCTATTGTCAAACTCTGAGCAGATGTTTTAAAATAGAGACACCCTGGTCTCACCTGCATGAATTGACTCAGGATCTCTCGGGTGGGGCTGGGCTCAGCATGTCTGCACAGGCAGCTTTGAAACAGGGCGCAGAACCTCTGAACTAATTATTTTGGCAAAACTGCTATAAATTTCCATAACTAAGTACAATGTCAGACTGATTTAGAAAATAGCTTTTAAAGCATCTCTTAAAAAACTAACAAACCATACACTTTAAATAGAGTGAAGTTCAAACAAAGTTTAGTGATTTAGTAAACAAATTTCAGGCTTTAGTTCTCATCCATATGATAGCAAAAGAGAAATGAAGCACTTATTTGTCTTCAGATTAGTAGCAACAACTTTCATTTCCTTCCTATTGGTGCACAAGTACCTCTCAGATATAAATAACACAAATGCCGGAAGACTCACTTTGGGAAATAAAATTAATCAAATGGTGTTCATTTTAATCAATTATACTCACTTGGCAAAACTTTCTCAAAATAAATTGCCAAAGTCACATAGAGGAAAATATCAAAAGCCATCATGAATTGGGTGACTATGATTAGATCTGAGGAGTCCAATGTATCAAGAAGTGCGTTTGAATTCAAATCATAATCCAAGTGTATGAGCTGAAAAACAAAAAAGCAATTAATTGAAAAAAAGTCAGATTTGTGAGACATTTTAAACAGCTGGATTCAGCATAAAAATAAAATAGTTACTTTTGACCTCATACAGAGTTAGCAAGGACATAGTCTGCTTGACAATTCTCAAGTCTATTGGAAGGCAAGGGCGTGTCGCCAACTATAATGAAAATATGTCCCAAATGGAACTGGAGCATTAGATACATTTTTGCCATATAGGACATAGTGGGAAAAGGGCTCATTGATAATGGCTGTATAAAAGAGAATTTATGCTTCTGGACAAAGCACTGGGGGAAAAGCATTTGTCTGTAATGTTCAAATTAGCAGTCATTTTGCTAAGCGCTAAATAATGAACTTGTAATGACTGGCGCCACCATTTAAATGGAGGGATGGTAGAGTTCAATGTGAGAATTGGATGAAAGACTATTTATGAACAATACCTGATAAGTGTTTCTACATTGAACATAGAGCTGTTTTTTTTTCCTGTATTGAAGTACAAACGTATTCATTTTCTTTTGAGTTTCTGGCACTTTATATAATTTAATTTATATTTTATTAAGATAACGTTGATTTATGACACTGTATATGAGTCAGAGATAGAGGTTCACTCTTCTTCTGATGAATGTTACCAGACCCCCCACCCAAACACCCACCGTCTCCGCTCCCCTTTGCTCTCCACTCCCCACTCTCCTGTGATAGTAGTTTTTAACCTTCAATTTTCTTTTCCTTTACTTTAGATTTTACAGCCATGTGTGTTGCTCAATTATGAAGTCCGGTGGCGCAGTGGGTTAAGCAACACACTATGAAGCAAACCGCAGCCACTGCAGCACGAGTTCCATCCCTGCTGCCGGCCAGGGAGGGGACCCACATG
>JAGFMF010012271.1:6786163-6835321 GCA_019455555.1 Galemys pyrenaicus
TCCGTTGATCTGCCTGTTCTGCTCCCGCTCTCTGTGGTGAATCCTCTCACCTCCCCCCCACACCTCTGGCCTGTACCCCAGTGCTTGTACGCATAAATAGATAAATCTTTAAAAAAAAATTATGAAGTCAAAATGTGAACTGGAATAGTTATTTAGAACTAGAATTGTAACAAGTCCAAATTTAACAACCAAAGAAGAACTTCATATTGTCTCTAAAGAAGGTAAATTGAACCTCCGTTCTATTTACCAAATGGCTTGTCTTCAAGGCTAAAACACTTGCAAAGTTTTTAAGAGTTCATGTTGGCAATCTCCTAGTAGTCTTCACTAGGGTTTTAACCTTATGATACTGAGCATGGACATGAGACAAACTACTGAACTCCAGAGAGGAAAGATGTTTTGGAAAAGTCATTAAAAACTATTACATTGTTCTCACCTGGGCCATTCCAAGCATGAAGGTAAAGGGGCTAAGAAAACTTAAAATCCACTCCAGTGACGTTGGTAGCTGTCTGTACAATGCCATGAGTCCCAGACTTCCCCAAAAGACAGTGAGAAGGAACACAGTCAGCCCGGTGAGGAAAGCTTTCTTTACCAACACGCTCATTAGAAACGTCAAAGCTATCTAAAATGAGAGAAGATGCGGTTGGTTTATGTTTCAATAAGAATCATTATCTGTATAAATATGATCTATATAAAATTAGTTATGTCATTATTTAGTCTATAAACTACAAAAGAACACCCTTTTGTAGCAAAGTATGGTACAAATTTGCATTACAAAGATAGAGAAATTGACTGGTACCAGTCTACATGCAGAGAGCAGAGAAGAAAAGGTATATGGAGAATGATAACCTAATTGGAAGCCAAGCATTGGCTAGAAGACATTAAATAGACCAACTCACCAAAGATAATCCATAGAGGAGAATGAAGGGGAAGACCACTGTGAAACCAGTCAGAACAAAAAATTGGGAGGATTTTATAATAACTGCCATTAAGAGAGCTATAATGAAGATGAAGCCAGCATACATCAATCCCCAGGAAAGCCTAACAAGGAAACAAAATATTATTGTAGTACATCACGTCAACTGCAGAGGAAGCCCTTAAGTGGATTCTAACATCATTCATCCATTCACTCATTTATTCTGCAGACATTTATCATGGGTTGAAGATAGGTAAATACAGGTAAACATTTTGGGAAGAAGTCTTTAGAAAAAAGGAATATTCTTTTTCTAAAATTATTTTTATTTAAATATATATTTTATTTATTTCTGCATAGAACTGGGGTGTAGAGGGTAAGAGGATTCATCAGAGACAGAGTGGGGAGCAGAACAGGCAGATGGACTGAAATACACTGCTGAGGGGAGCAGCAGGCAAGACAGGAGAGGTCTGCTGCGCCACATGGGTCAACTCCCTGGCCAGGGATGGAACTCAGGCAGCAGCAGTGATAGTGGTGAGACAACCCCTAGGCCACCAGGGAGACCCCTCTTTTTCCTAAAATTAATTCCGAAAATACACACACACCCCCAATGTGGCAAAAAGCAAAAAAAAAAAAAAAAAAAAAAAAAAAACANAAAAAAAAAAAAAAAAAAAAAAAAAAATCAGCTCCCAGTCAGATGGATTTGGGTTTAAGCATTTTGCTGCATTCTTACTCTGTGGTGTCGGGCTAACTCTGGGCTCTCCCTAAATTCTTTCTGCTCTGGAGAGTTGGGCAGAAGACCCTCAGTGAGTCTTGGGCCCTTTTCTCTTTTCTGGGACATATCAGGGGTGAGAAACTTCACACATTTCCTTGAGGATAAGGAATTATGCCACCTCTCTCTCAAAAAACTACTTTCATCTTTCTTGGATATGGATACCACATAATCTATTATCACCATCATTTAAATAGTTCACTTTCTTTTCTTCATCAGTTCCTTAATCTTGCTTATTCATGTTTTTGAAGGGTATAATGAAATAATAATAAAAATAAGAGTAAAACCAACAAAATAATAGGTGACATATATAGCATTGACTATGTACCAGAGCATGTTTTAAGAACTTAATATTAAGTCATTTTATCCTCATAGTAACCTTAAGCAGAAATACCATTGTTTTCCTCATTTCATAAACACATATAACCTATTGAGCAAGGGGTTTCAATAATAATAATTTGAATCCAGGCATTTTGACTCTGGAAACTTTAGGTTCCACTATTCTGTTAAAACTTCTGTCCAATATTAATTTAATAAAGAGGTCAATGTTGATTTACAGGATTTTCTTTCAGATTCCTGACTTCTTGTCATATATATATTTCATTTAACTCCCTAGCCTTTCCTTTATTTTTCTTCTTTCTCACAATAAACATCATCTCCCTGCCCTTCCAGTCCATCAGACACAAGTTCTCACACAAGACCTTGTCCATACTTGGAATTATATAACCTTTGGCATTTTACATCAAACCACCCAGCCCTTATTCACAAAGCTGTCAGCTTAGTCCCTAAAATATATTCATCATAGCTGTTCACCAGTCTCAGAAGAGCTCCCAATTCCTGAACTCTTCTTTTCCCCTTTAGTCCTATCTGGTTGGATTCAATCCTGTTCAGTCCCTCCCTGGATTCCATTTCTATGTGACTTAGACACCAAAGTCACCACTGTTTTTACCATAATTTTACCAGTAGATCAGTGGCCATTTGCCATGACTCCTGCTTCACAACCACCCAGCAAACCTGAACTTGATGTTCTTTCTCTAGCCAGAGAGAAACATACCATCTCCCTGCCTTGGCCTGGCTGGCATCACACCAGTAATGACTTACTTCATTCAGAGAGAACAAGGGAGGATCAGGAGATCATCTGACTCTGAAAAAGTCCACTTCTCTGAAATTCCTACATTTATTTATCTGAGCTATTCTTTACTCACCAGAACGCTGAATCTCGAAGACCCATTATGGTCATCAAGCCCTTCATCTTCTTCCTCTCTTTTGTGACATTAATCGACGCATAATAGATGAATGGAGAAAAGGAAATAACACAGACAGAAATGAAGATATCAATTATGAATCCGTTTTGGCCAATGAAGGGATATATCTTCATGTTTTTTCCAGTCGTTGACATTAACTGCTCCATCATGGAGTGATTTGTTGTGATCTGAAGAAAGATCACAATTTATATTTAGTGGATACATGCTCAATTTCCTCTCAGTCATCTTTTTTCCCTGTGCCTCTGATGCTAACCTAACCCTTACTTCCATGTACTGTGACTGCCTGAGCTGTCCAAGGCATTCTGAGCTAGCCACGGTTCTCAAATGTTACTGTGTATTTCATTACACGCCTGCCTACATCATCTAGTGATTTGCTTAAAGAGCCTAATGGCCTTAGTACACTCAGCAGCCCCCTTACCTCAAGCTTTAACTTTAATGTCATTTCAATTAAGAATTTTTCTATGGCATTTTCCACAGAAAGGCTTTTGCTTGTATATTTCTCAGTTCTTTAGTCCTACCTCTATGTTACCTACTTCTCCTAGTCTAATAATTTTCTTAGTATATGCTTAGCTTCCTGTCTGGTAGAAAAAAATTTTTTTAAGATTTATTTATTAATGCATACAAGCACTGGGGTATAGGCCAGAGGTATGGGGTGGTGAGAGAATCCACCAGACAGAGTGGGGAGCAGAACAGGCAGATGGACTGAAACACACTGCTGAGGGGAGAAGCGGGCCAGGCAGGCGAGGTCTGCCTGTGCCATGTGGGTCCCCTCTCTGGCTGGCAGGAGGGATCGAACTCGTGCTGCAGTGGCTGTGGTTTGCTTCATAGTGCATGGCTTAACCCACTGTGCCACTAGGGAGGGCCCTGGTAGAATTTTTTTTTTAATGGATCTATTCCCCATGGCATTTAGCAGCTTAATTAAACTCTTTTGGAAAAGAAACCCTTGAGTAAGTAAAAGAACAAGTCTATCCGATTTATATTTTCTTCCACAAAACTTTTTTTTTTAAACAAAGATTTTAAGTATTTGTTTTATGCATACAACAAAGCTTTTGATGATTCTAATGCCATGAATCTGCACTGAACATTAATTGGCATAGGACTATTTGTACTTACTTCTATTATGGCTGCATTGATGGCAGCTTGAAGAGCCACAAAACCTCCCTTCCAGAATTCTGAAACGTCACACTCAACACTATACTCATCTTCATAGCAATGGGCTTTTTAGAAAAGAAGAAAATGAAAACTATCAACATGAGTTATTTCAGTCCTGATGATTGGAAGCTGGGCTTTATAGTGAACCCAGTTCTAAATATTCTGATTTCGATCCATAGCCTAGGAAAACATAAAGTTATAGTAATGATTTGCAAAGCTGGGTGAGCGAGGGGAAATTCATTAAATTATAATACACACTGTAAGATTTCTCACACTCTCTGTGCTTCTTTGCCAGTAAAGAATTTTGTTGGACTAATTTTTCCCATTTTTGTATTATAACCAAATGTTTTTCAAAAATTAGCAGGTTCTAATATGAATTGAGAAACACTGGAAGTTTGGAGACTACAGACAACTCTGTCTAAATTATATCAGCACATCCTTTGAAGAAAAAAGTTTACTTTTAAAAAAAAGGTCCATTAGTAGGTTTATGAAAAGTTTTATCCTTTTTCCATAATTGTGATCTTAGAATTTTTTTTCTCCCATGTAAATTATAGTTGCTACTCTCTTTTCTTTAATTAGTTATTGATTGTATCTTTTGAAAAATGTATTTTCCAACTAACTATTATTAACACTTTGTGTTTTCTGTGGTATCTTCTTCCTTTCTTGTGTTTTGGATTCTTTTATTCGTGAGCACTTTAGACATATTTGTGTTATATTCTCAGTTTTATAATTCCACTGGGAAGATATATCCTGCTTTTTGTTTTTTGTTTCTACTTCCTGACTCTTTAGTAATACCTTTTAATGCCTATTCTCCTCAGATTGCACTATAAATTCATACCCAGAGACATTTTTATCTTTGTGTCCCGAGTTGAAAGTTTATAATCTCTTTTGTATGGCACCCCAAAGCCTGACCCAGGGTCACTTTATCCATGTTTATAGTTGGTTTTCTCAGATCTGGTAAGTGAGAAGAATAAGAACTCCAAACTCAAGGGAAGGTGGCCTAGAGCTACAAATTCTTAAAGGGAGATTCTGTCTTGTTATCCAGAGCCCATGAAAAGACAAACAAGCTTCTCCCCCACCTCCAACCCCTTTGTCCATAGGAGACATTATTTTGTCTACTGTTTCACTGAAAAGACAGCCTTTCCATGTACCAAAAGAATATGTGAATCTTCACCTCCTATAAACCCAGGATCCCCTCACCTGTCCTCGTGTAGTCTCTGCAACCCAAACCTCTTATTACTGAGGTTGGAAAGGTCATGGAGCATTAATAATCTATCACTCAGATCTGGTGCCCTCCTCTTCTGGGCCCTTGAGGACTTCCCTTATTTTCCTTCTAAGCTTACTCAAAAAATTTTAAAGATTTTATTTGTTTTTGAATAGAAAAACTGGGGTATAGGCAAAAGGTATGTGTAGGGGAAAGGTGGGAGGATTCACCAGAGACAGAGTGGGGAACAGAACAGGCAAATCTACTGAAATACATTGCTGAGGGGAGCAGTGGGGAGAGGTCTTCTGTGTCATGTGGGTCAGCTCCCTGGCTTGAACTTAGGCCTTAGTGCTGAGACCTGACCCTCTAGGCCACCTTGGAAGCCATTACTCAAATTTTTACAGGGAAGTTTGTTCAATTTTGTTCATAAATAGCTTTATTTTCCCATAACTAAAGTATGTTTCATACAATAATACATGCCTGTACATGTATGAATATATATGTATAAATATATGTTTATAGTCAACCACCATGTAATATAGTATGTTAATGTATATGAAAATCAACATATATATGTTAATATATATGAAAATCATCACAGTGAAGACAGACTTGCTCTACTAACATCTATTCCCATATAAAGCTTATGACATAACTGAAATAGAGAATAGTGTCACTTATAGCTGGGAAGTTACCTGTGTGGTCACTGTGTTCCTTCTTGGTTGGTATTCTGGATCCCAGCAAGAATTTCAAATGATAAGAGTACGTAGTAGTAAAGATGACTCTTACTATATCCTCATAATATTGTGATGATAATTCTTTCATGCTTTCTTCATCAGGTAACCCCAAGACTGCTATATCTGCCATTACAAGAGGGCGATAGTATGTTAATAATTTAGGAGTAGACCAACTTCAGGATGTCTTGTTTGATTGCTTTTAGTAGAATTCTTTATGGAGATAAAATGAAGTCAAGTATCACTTTGAGTAAGTCAGGCAGAATAAAGTTTGGGAGTGACATTTCTAAGTGCTATCCAGATACAGAAAAATCTGTATGAGAAGGAATATATGAAATTTTTTATTAAAAAATTCATGGCTTTTGGTAGACTCACAAAGTTGGACAAGCGCTCTAAGACACTTTAAACCAATTAACTGTTCAGTGAGCTGCTTTTCAACTCACATTTGTGGGCCAATACCTGTAGATTCCCACTTAAGGTGTGCATTCATATTTATGAAGAACAATTGTTTCTTTGCCTAAATTGTTTATTTTCCTAATATTCAGTCCTATTAAAGGCCCTAAAACTCATTTGTGACATTGCCCCCTTTCCACTCATGTATCATGTGATTTGAATGTCATTCACAGGGTGACCTGGGATCCCAACAAATGGACAATGCTAACTTCCATCCCCATCTCCAGTGAGATTTGTTCTTGATGGACCAAAACCAGCACTAATCCCAAGGGACCACTTGTTCCAATGTGTATATCTACATCATTTCAAACTGCATTAGGAAATATCTGAACTCCCTCTGGAGCTGTTTACACTGTAGGGCTTAGAACTGGGTTTCTGAAGACCAACTCTGCCTCTGTTTGGGGAGAGTCAGCCTGCATGATGGCAGCACACAGTACTATAGCCCTGAGAAGTGGAGACTTATCTTCCTTTTTTTGGTGACACACCATCCAGTTGTGCATGAACACTCTTTTCTTTAAACTAGGCAAACAATATTCCTTTTGTTGAGGGTTATAGGGTTAAAAACAAGCTCCAGCTTCTTGCCCAGCAGACAAGGATGGGAGACTTTAACAGACAAGAGGCGCCTAGGCGTTGCCATGGGAACTAGGCCACAAAACCTTGAGTTGATAAGGGAACCAAATATTGTTATTGGATTCCAGCCATAAATGCCACCTGTGGCCGTTAAAGGCCAGTGTGCATTCGAAAGGAATGTAGGAGTAATCCTGACCAGCACCCTAGTAAACAGCCAGGAAAAGCAGGTGCCCTAAATCTGAAAGGCCCTGCAAAGATTAGAGTATGAAAGGTCTCAAAATCCCTCTCTATGGCAGAGGAATCCTGCTCCCTTTTGCAGTGCATTCAATAAATCTGCATTTTCTGTCCCTTGGTCTGCCTCTGGTGAATTATTTCACCCCTGTAATACTGGTCCTGCAACACCTTTTCCTTAAAACAAGTGGAATTGCAATTCTCATTCTTTACTGAAATATTCATTAAAAATCAGGTATTGTTTATCTTATTTTGAATATGCTGGTAATGAGGCGCAGAGGAGGGGACAATTTATACAAACTGTTCTATAGTCACAATCCAGAGCTACTGTTGGTCTGAGGACGCTGTTCTCTTGTCTGTGTATTACACAAGCTTCTCTGGCTTCAGAAAATTGCTGCAGAAGAGATTGCAACAATAATATTGCTCCATTTATTTCCATTGGTAAATACCTTAACACTAAAGGATGAAAATTTGAAACACAAAAATACTTTCAATAGACTCTGCAAACAAGCTAAGGCAATCTTTTTAGTGATAAAAGGTAAGAATAAAACTCCTATAATCAAATGCAAGGAAAGCAAAGACAGAGTTTGTTTCTTTGTGTCTATAATAACCAGCAACTATTTTTTTTAAAAGATTTATTTATTTATACATACAAGAGCTGGGGTACAGGCCAGAGTCCAGGATGGTGAGAGGATTCACCAGAGACAGAGTGGGGAGCAGAACAGGCAGACTGACTGAAACTACTGCTGAGGGGAACAGTGGGCGAGGCAGGAGAGGTCTGCTGTGCCATGTGGGTCCCCTCCCTGGCCGGCGGCAGGGATCCAACTCGTGCTGCGGTTGTTGTGGTTTGCTTCATAGTGCATTGCTTAATCCACTGCACCACAAGGGAGGCCCAATAACCAGCAACTATTAAAGCAATAGGCTCACTCTAGTACTAGTGCTTCCATATCAACCTGTCAACACATGTCTGTTTTTCAAAGTCTGTCAATGTGTGTATTCTGTACTTCTCCAAGTCCATGAAAGATCAGCAGATTACTTGGTCAAGAGACCAAGCGGTATTACCTTGCTTGGCAAGAAATACATTAACAGTTTGACTTATATTGAGTAATGGTGTCTTATTAACAACAAAGGGAAAGTATATTCACCTGTCACATTATCTAGAGCTATTGACAACCAACATGGTTTAACAATTGATACTGCAAAGTAAATGCATACTTGTGCACTCAAGCCAAATATTGACATAAGAAAGGAAAACTCACCTTTCATGAAGGAGGCTGAGGATACTTTATTCATTATCTGTTCGGTTGTATTGGTCAGAGGTGTGTATGCAATAACAAATTTAGACTTGCTAAATGAATCTACTCGTCCCAGGTCTATGGTTGGCCATGAAGAAAAATCATTAATCTGGTGACTCTTCGGAATTTCATACAAAATAAACAGTAGGAACAATGTGAAGAACCATTCCTACAGGAGTCAAAAGAGAGAATAGAGACTAGTGATTCCAGTCATCCACCAACATTTGCTCCTGTATTTTGTTGTAACTATTGTTTTCTAAGTTCAATATATCCCAGATGACGAATTGTTGAAAAATATATACAATAAAGAATTCAGCAATCTGAGTAATCCCATTGGACTATTAAAAGCAGTAATGATCCACATTACTGAATGAAATGAAAGCATGCATTCATTATAATAATATGAAAGGCAACAGTATCCTTCTATTATAAATTATCAACTGGTATTACAGTGGAGACCTATGCAAGCTGGACTTGATTCAGCTGAAAGCCAATGTGTTAAAACACAGTTTGGGTCATCACTCACTTGGATGATACATTGTTTGCATGACAAGATTCTGGTATCAGAACTCGACAGAATGCAGGTGACCTGATAAACACTGTCTTGGTTAATTGTCAATATACATCACTTGCAAACATCTAACTGGAAGTTACTGTATTTCCTAAATGCATGACTGTAGAAAAAAATTTACAATGAATATGTAATAGAATTTCAATTTACTTAAATGTTACTGATATATATATATATATGTATGTTTCTGATTATAAAAGGCTACTAAAGATGAACCAGAATTTTTGTTATATGGTAAGATTACAGGAACTAATGCTAATTTTCCTCTTGGTACAGGAAATAATTCCATTTTTTCTCTTTTACTATTTTTGAAGAAAATGATTTTGTTTTTTAAAAGGGAAAGATATATAAAAGAGAAAACATCAGTTACTATTTCTGTGGGCTAATTTGTTTAGCATATCTTCAGAAAACCAGTATTTAACCTGAGTTCCATGAGTGGGAACAATTAGTAAAAGAGTGTGACCACTGGCTTTAAGAATATTTACTGGATTCTGTATTTTTCACCAGGTCAGTGCTTTTAGAGCTCAATCAAAATGCTTTCAGATTTATTTGTGGTTGAGGAACTCCTTCTGTTGTATAAAGGTGTTTATTTATTTATTTATTTTTTTGGAGGAGAGAAAAACAAACCACAGATACTCCCAAGAGATATATTTTCTGATCATAAATACATAGTGTTCAGATATATACATACCATCAAGAACTCTCTTTTCATTCTCCATTTTTTTAAAAAGTTCTTGCAGAGTAATGCCCAAGTTTGTTGACACACACTTATCTCTCTCTTAATCATCTCCCCCTGTTTAATAAGAAATAATAGAAGAAAAAGTAAATTGAAGGTCTTAATAAAAGAATCTGCAAACAAATGAAATAAAACAACTCCCTGAGAACTCAGCCTTCCAAATGAATCCAAGGGTCTTGAAGTGGGTATTTCATTGCCCCCCTGCTCCTCCCAACCCCCAACTTCCAAATTCTGTAACTCATCATTTTTTCTTTGTTATACAACGTGCCAGTTATCAATTGATTGTTTCTCAGATACAAACTCATATTTCACAGCCATATGAAAATAGATCTGGGCTCTTTCAATACTATGATGAAAAGTTTGTCAGTAGAAAGGACTGGAGAGAAACAGCACAAAGAAGAGGCTCTTTCTCCTGTGTCAGAGCCGTTCATTTGCTTGGTTCTTTGAGAACGTATTTTTTTTGCCACTGCTCAGACTAGATGCTTTTTCCTCTGCAAAATGTCTGAAATCTGTTGGTTTCTCTGATTTCTTGAGCTCTTGATTAAGGGAACAAGAGTGTGTCTGGGAACTTCAGACTGCAAGAGCCTCTCCCCCAGAGCTGTCTCATTTGGTTTTCCTATTGTAAAGACAGTGCATTCCAGTCTTTATCCTCAAAGCTTGACACTGGGGCTTCCCTACCATTGTGGGGGGGCTGCCAGCACACGCCATCAATTTCATCGTATTTAACACCTTGTCCCCTCATACAAGTCTGTTATTCCCTCAGCCTTAGGATGTTCTTTTACTCTCCCAGTCCATATTCAGTTATTCGTCTATGATTGCTTACTAATTTTAAATTAATTAAATTAAACTTAAATTAGTTAAATTTAATTTAAATTAAACGAATATTAAATCCCCCTGTAAATGACTGGTTTCAGCTGCTCACATCCAGACCAGTGCACATGCGCACGCCTCTTAGCTCAATAAACACATCCTTGCATGCCTAACATAAGATATCTTAAGAATGAATTTATGAAAATTCAATGGGATCTTTGTTATTTCTAGCAGAAGTCCTTGCACTCTGTACTGATTTCTTAGGTAAAGACTATAATATTTTCTTTCCCCATTGGAAAAAAAATACGTTATTTTCACTTTCATCCTATGAAAAGTTATAATGCTGAGATAGAAAAGTCTTCAGAGTTTAGGACTTGGCAGACCGTAAAGAGAAGTATATTCTAGAATATTCATATCTCCCTCCTGCCCCATTGATCTGTCTATCTATCTACATAAGCCCATCATTTATCTGTTTACCTACATAACAATTCTCCCAGATTATGATGCATAAAGTCTCAAGAAACTGCTGCTACCTTCCTAACAACAGAAATCCAGATGGCCTGTAACTTCTTTAGGCTACCAAAGAGCTGGGGTCACAAGGAAGCCAGGAGACCTGAGTCCCAGAAAGTAAAAGCCTCCTCCCAGGCTATATGGGGCCCAGTAACCACTAAAGCAGGAGGTGCAAACCTCCTGGGGAAGCTCCTCAGCCCTATATACAAAGACCTGCTGTTGCGCCTTGGGGAGGGTTTGAAGCAACAACCAACTGCTACTGGCCCAGCAGCAATCTGTCCATCCCTTACACCCAGGTACACTTACACTGTGGCTAAGGGGTGGGTAGAGGCAAATAGTCATCTTCCCCAGACAAGAGCAAACAAACCACCTTCCCTGCACCCCACTCTTACAACTTGCAAACAGCAATGGCATCTAGCACTGAGAATGGGTGGGAACTCATCCTGCCCCTCCCCCAGAGCAAAGCTGCTACTGAAGTTTGCTGTGAAGACCCATTGATACAGAGCAGAGATAGGCAATGGATGAAGGTGGAGAGAAGCTCTCACTACCTATGACCATCATAGGGTAGATGTTATGAGAAGTTAGGAAAGTCTAAAAAGATGGAAATTGCACCAAATAATTTTTTGGGTGGCAATAGTATGAAACTAGAAACTAGAAAATTCACAAATATGTAGAAACCAAACAATGCAATCCTGAACCACTATTGAGTTAAAGAAGAAATTAAAAGGGCATCCCTGATGGCACAGGGGTTAAAGACATAGTGCTATCAAAAGCTGTCACCAGCCACTGTCTTGTGAGTTTGATCCCCAGCCAAGAGCTGACCCACATGGTGCAGCAGACCTCTCCTGTCTCCTTGCTGCTCCCTCAGCAGTGTATTTCAGTAGATCTGTCTGTTCTGCTCCCCACTCTGTCTCTGGTGAATCCTCTCCCACCCCCTCCCCAGCACCTTTGGCCTACACACCAGTTCTTGTACGCAGAAGTAAATAAAACTTTAAAAAAAAGTAAAAGAAGAAATCAAAGCTGTACTAGTCACTCCTGTTTAGAGAAGCCTGTGTCAGATGATAACCACCCAAAGGAGGAGCAAACCTTTCCAAGACTAGCAGAGCCCCTGAGAAAGGTAACAGGCACCACTGATGGCTGTTGCTGTTTTTCTGTTGTGCCATGTAAATGCAGCACTAGGCCCAGCCTGCCTCTTCAGCTTCTGCTATATTAATGTTTCTCTGTTTTCGGTGGCTTTTCATTTTCAAGTTCAAACTTAGTCATGTGATCAGAGGAACGATTGCTCTGGAAAATATTGCTTCTCTGAACTACTTGAGGCTGAGTGATGCAGCACAGTTTAACATTTGGAAACATTCTGTGGGTACTTGACATAAATGTCCACTGCCTTTAGATTGGTTCATACATAGCTATTGAATCTTTTCAATGGTGCTTTTGAATCCTCAGCATCCATTCTAATGCTGTATTTATTGGGTCAATCATTTTATGATAGAATTCTATTACAATTTTCCACCCTGATAATAGGTTTGCTAATTTCTTATTGTATATCTGTTAGTTTTTAGTGGGAGCACATAAAGGCTACATGGTTAAGTGTATAAAGCCTGGCTCTATTGCTTTTGTAAGAAGGTAGATTAAGGTAGATGGATCTATTCTTGTTAACACCATAGAGGAATGAAGTTCCTTTTGTTTAATATTTGCCATTGTAGTTTTAGCTATCCTTTTATTTTTAACATTTTGCTGAATTTTTACATGTTTGATGAATGCATGGAAAGCTTATAGTTGCTTTATTTTGAGAAATCCAAATTGATAGATACTATATTTTAAGAGGTGATATTAATTATATGTGTAATTTTTTATTTTAAATGATATTTTATTGTTCTTTATTATAATGTTAAACCTGCTTTTTCTTTGCTTCCAGTTATTTCTATAGTCTTGTGTTTTATCGAACTTTGTAAAGTTTTCCCCCCATGTTTACTTTCCTGTCTCAATACATGAAGTATATTTATATTTCCTTACTGGGTATTCCTAAATTTTGAAATTTTCTAGGATCTTTTTTAGAACGAAAACCTGAGATTATTTATTATCCCTATCCTTTTTTTATAAATACTTTCTGGATATTTTACCTCTCTTTAAATTCAAACCTTGATCATCCTGGTTCTCATTACACAGAAATTTGGTGGTTTTTTTTTTTTTTTTACCTTTAGTGTAGTTGAACTGGAGTGAGTTTAATTTTCCTGTCTACTACCCTTCCTTGAGTGAAGTACCAAGATCCCTCATTGCCTACCTATGAAAATATGTTTTTTAAAAGATTTATTTATGCATATAATAGCTGGGGTACAGGCCAAAGGCGTGGGAGGTGAGAGGATTCACCAAAGACAGAGTGGGGAGCAGAACAGGCAGATCGACTGAAATACACTGCTGAGGGGAGCAGCGGGCAAGGCAGGAGAGGTCTGCTGTGCCATATAGGTCACCTCCCTGGTCAGGGATCGAACTCATGATGCTGTACAGCAAAGCTCAACCTGCTGCGCTACCAGGGAGGCCCTAATAATGAAAATATCTTTACGAGATTGAGTAGGATGGAATCCAGCCAAGAAACTATTAGACAGTTAACCCTAAATTTAACAGAAAATGTAATTTCTTTCATAGGAAATGTCTGTTATTTCCTTTCATCATCCATCATTATGCCTAGGTCACATGTGACTATTATGTGGTCATTAAATCCACAAAACATCACAGATATTTCCATTATGCACGTACATTGGGTAATACAAAGGGAGGGCATGAGAAAATGCACAGGGTCATTAGAAAGGGCGGTAACTTAAAGAAGGCTCAGCAAAAGCTATTGTGTGTGAGTTGGTAGACTGTAGAAAAAAGCATTTGTGTTACAACAATTTAATTCAGCTATCAAAGAATACATAAATTAAATTTATTTTTATCACTCATTGCTAACTAGATGTGCAATGGATTATCCAGGCTAGTGTGGGGAGGTTATGATATATTTGAGCTTGTGCTTAAGATGGAAGATAGAAATGTATCCAATCCCACATGAACTGGGCTTGGATAGGTAGTAATTGGATAAAGAACCCAGGACCCTGTGACTTGATTGTAGGTTAGTTCACTGTGAAAGTATCCCTTGGACTTTACCTAGAATTGCCTGCAGAGAGCAGCATTATTCTTCCATCATTGTACTAGGAGCCAGATAACCAGAAAGCAGTGTCTCCTACCCAGGAGTTAGCACTTTCAACCTTGAGTTCTATGTGTGTATGTGTGTGTGTGTGTGTGTGTGTGTAGAGAGGATTAGCTTATCCCTTTGTCTCTCTCTTTATACTTTTGTTGCAGTAGGAATCCAATGTACCTCCAAGAAAGAGATGCCTTCGTGCATAACAAAAACACTACATCTTTCCATAGCCCTAATCAACCAATACTATACAAATATGATTTATTGGGCACCTCCTGATAACAGTAGAACTTGAGTGCACTCAAAAGGTCTTCACTGCAGAGCAAACAGTGCCATAAACTGAGTTGAACAAAGTTAAGAGATCCTAGAACCATTGTTGGTCCCCTGGAAACATGCCAGGGAGGTGACATGAAAGATGAACCAGGACTTGGGGGCACAAAGTCAGCATCTCCACCTTGGGGGCTTGCAGTTGGCAGTTGGCTTTTAAGTCTTGCATCTGGAGCAAGGGGTCGGGTCCCTCTACCTGAATGTCAGGTTGGCCAAGGATAGAAACCCTCTTATGCCATAAAGAGGGGGTGTGCCCTGCCTGGAGCAACTGTTCTATTTCTGGAGAAGGATGATGCTCTGGGGGGTGCTACTTCAGAAACAAAACTCAGTTTCATTGTGCAGGAGTCAGCTCCAATGGGAGCTGTTAACAGCAGAAACAGATTCCAAATGTGATGCCAAAAGAGGCTACAGAGGCTGCCTGAGAAGGCTAAGGCTGAAGTAGAGGAAGCAAAGTGCTCATAAAGCCCATGAACAATATTTGGAGGGTGGAAGACAGTTCCCAGAAAAAGACATTAAGTCAGAGTGTCCCTAAAAGGACTGGGAATCCCCACATGTGGCCTCCAGTATACAGCATCAGTGTAGACACTTGGAAGGGGACTTCAGGAAAACACTGTCTCCCTGTAGAATCAACCATAGCCCCATGGAGCAGAGGAACTTCATTCTGGCTTCAACCTCTCAGGGGTACCGTCATAAATTAGTATTGCCTGCTTTCTTTCCCAGTTTCTGTTTGCTTGGCGTCTATCAGGAGACCAAAGACTACATTAACCCCCTTTCCTACATGGAGTAAGTTTACTTTTCTTCTCTCATCTGATCATTCCACTGAGGACAAAGGCTGACATCCTAGGAGCAGGAAAGTTCTGCTTACTGCAAATAATGAGATAACACTGTGATAAGAAGAGTTACATATTTCTCATTCTGATTCAACACTCGGTGTGCACAGAACAAAAAGGTCTTGGAAATCATCTTACATTCTCCAAATTCTTACAGCCTGAGCATGAGAGAAAGAGACAATAAAAGTATTTCTAAACGTTTCTGGTAAACAGTCTCAAAATCAGAAAACATTTGTCCAAAGGTACTTCCCCCAGATTATTGTGCAATAAAGTAAATAGCTATAACTTCAAACACAATTCAGGTTTACAAATCAATTCTCAGCATTCTTTCAGTTTTTCTCAGATTATTAACAAATTTCTGCTTTTTCCTGTACCTGGTTTCTGTCTTAAAACTACTTAATAGCTGCATAATTTCCCAAAGCTTATGTTTTACCTCCATACTTATATTTATATGACATTCAAACCAAATATTAAAAAAATCAAGTCAATTAATTTTCAAAATAATTTCCACACTGACGGCTGACATTTAGTTCCTGAAGCCTGATTTGTGACAAGAAAATGAGAAAAGCCCAAAGCAATTGCACAAGACAAAACAGGGAGAAAAAAAAAAAAAAAAGAACTTACGTTTGAGAAATTAGAAGCAAGAAATAGAGAAGCACAGTTATTCCACGGATCTCCTTATTTAGAAGACAACAATTCACATTTTTTCCCTGGGCTCTGGACTTTGCTGTTTGACATTTGGGAAAAAGTCGCAGTGAAGATGGTTTTCAGAAGAGAAGTCTGACCTCAATCTGTTGGCTCTTCTTCTAAACTTCACGTTCACGTGATTACTCTTGGCTGTTTGCTTTTTCACTGACATTCAGCCACATTCTGTGGGACAGTGGCATTTATCCTCGGTAACATGGTGACATCATATCCTAAAGAACAACTTTATAGAGGAAATTCAACATTAGCGGTAATGTAATAACACAACGTTATCTTATGTCCAAGATGACTGCGGCTAATATCAACATTTAAAGCTGTCTTTAGACCATGAGACAGTGAATAGCTTCATCAGAGAAAGACTCTTCTCTCCACTCTGCACATGATTGACATTATTGCTTGGAGAGTCAGGATTTGTATTTCTGTTTGTCAATTTCCTTCAGTTCAGAATACTTTCTGGTCTCCTCTGAGACATATGACTTGTTCTATAGCTAAAATTATTTAGATATATGTTGTTTAATTTCCAAGTATCTAGAGATTTTCCTATTATCTTTTTGTTACTGATTTCTAATTTTATTCTTTTATAGTCAGAAATTTTACTTTTATATGTCAAATCTGTTGAGACTTTAATATGTCAAATCTGTTGAGATTATTTCTTTAGGAAATAATCTATCTTGGTGACTATTCCCTGTGTACTTGCAAATAGAAGGTTCTCCTGTTGCTGAGTAGGGTATTAAAGACGATCCACTGGCTCTAGTTGAGTGATGGTGTCCAGTTTTCTATATTTTGGCTGATTTTCAGCTTACCAGATCTGATTACTGAGACTGGAGTATTAAAGATTTTAGAAAAATTAAGAGCTTTTCTATTCTATTTTTCTATTCTATTCAGAGAGACCTATTCTCAGATCTCTCCAGTATTGCATCATGTCATTTGAAGATGTAAGGTATAGAACATTGAGAACTAACATGTCTTCTTGGTGAACTGACTTCTTTGTCATTGTATAATGTCTGTCTTTATCCCTGGTAACTCTCCATGCTCTACTTTCTACTTTCTCTGATATTAATATACCTCGTCTCACTTGCTGTTAATGGGTATTTTGATAGTACATTTTCTATCCATTTAGTCTCAGCTACCTCTTTTATTGTTTTTGCAGTGAGTTTCTTTTAGACAGCTGGTAGCACAGCCATATCTTTTTGATTGCAGTTATAGCTTTTTAAATCCATATGACAATGATGTCTTCTATTTGATACATTTAGACGAGTTACATTGAATGTAGTGACTGGTATGTTTGGATTCAAGTCTGCCATTTTGGTACTTGTTTTCTGTTTGTTATCTCTGGCTTTCATTCTTCTGTTTCCTGTGTTCTTTAGAGTTAAACTTTTAAAATATTTCCTTTAATTTATTCATTGTTTTTAAAATCATGTATGATCATATTTTACAGATTGCTGAAGAGACTACAAACAACTTACCTAACTTTGCGCTATCTATGGTTTATTATCAATGATCAGGTTTCACTCCAGGTGGTTAACAACTCAGAATTTTATGGTGCCTGTCTCCCCAGCAGCTCCTCCTCCCCTGGCCTCTAGATTGAGAGTGTTTCGCTCCCTTCTGGGATGGCTCAGTCTCTGACATAAATGGCTACCATCACTCTTCCAGTCACCTCCTGGGCTGGGAAGTCACCTCAGAGCAAAAAGGTCACATGTGAAACAATGTGTATATGAGCAGATTCTTAAACTATGATTGGGGTTCTCCTCGTCCCCCTCCCAAGCCCCCATCACACACACCATAGTGGAAAAAAGAAAGGAAACATTAATGACAACAGAAAAATAGTAGAAGTTTTATTACTTATAAGTGCTATGCTGTGTTATTTACAGAGATTATCTCATTGAATAGTCAACCTGAAAGAGTCCTATCCCCTTATTACAGATTTGGGCACAGAGGATTTCAGAGTTTGACTACTTACCTAAGTTCACTTTTTATGTTCAAAGTTTTGACACTGAGAAGCCAGTTCTGTTGGATGGAGGGAGGTTGAAGTCCACAAAACAGGCTCCTCTAACACCTATTGGTGGCTATTTCACCATACATGAGGCTGGCTTCGGGGAATACAAACAGTATTGACCTTCAGGAAATCAATCAAGTTAGTTAAATAGATAGGTTGTTGCTTACTGATTTATTTTTACAGAAAATTTGCCGTTTTCATTCAGATGTGCCTGTGTCCCTCTCAAGGAGAGCATTCACTTTCACTGGAATAGAAACAATCAGGGTCATCTTGAACATCAACAAGAGGTAGCAGTAGCTTCTGAGAGTGTGGAGCGCAGTCCTTCAAGGACATGGGGGCCTAGAGGAAGTTTCTGAGCTAAAAGGAGCAGAGTCACTGTCACCAACATTTTCTAACACAGAAAGAGATACCTCTTGTTGCTACTTTCTTGATTCTCTTGGAAAAGATGTATTTCCTCTTGTCTGATACTCCTTGCATAGACAGCTTGCCATACTGGCTAGCTTCTGTAAATGACAAGTAAATCATACTAGGAAATGATATGTATTCTTAAAAACACCATGCAGATTAACTCAGTTGTTTTCTTAATACTTTAATTGTGCTCATATTAGCTATCTTCAGTTTTTATTTCTATGCTTTCTTTAATATCAATAAATAATTTGAAACTCCAAAGCTTGCACCTATATGGAAACATAGTAAGAAGTAAATCATTTCCTTATTTTCAATAATATTTGAACTTATCTTAAAAACTGATCTAATTTTTATCTAAGTCTCTTGTTATTCTATAATTTAATGATATTTTATTACAACATAATAAATATTTACATTTAAAATTAATTTTATATTTAAAAGGGGGGAGATTAAAATTGCTTTCTTTTCTCTTAGCTAAGTTCTTTCAAGCTGAAGGAATTTGTAAGAAACAAAGACTAGTGTTAGCTTAGTAGATATTCACCATTTTCCTGATTGGGTCTTGTGCTCGAGTTTTATGAATCTGAATCTGGTGCCAAGTAAATGTCAATATCATTTTGAGAAAAACTAGTCAGAGTTAAGGGGAAATTAATTCAGTATTTTAAACAAAATGCCATGAGCAGTTTAAAGGCAAAAAACTGTAAGAAAATGTAACTGTGAAATGAATCTGAGAAGCATCCTATGGAGTAAGATATTGTGTTGATTATAGAAACAGGTAATACCTGAAAGACTAATCAATCTATGTATAGTTTTGCCTGCTTTGTGGAAAGCAGGAAAATGCTTGCTTGGTGGAAAGAAATCACCATGGTGCTTTCCAGCAATAAAAGTTTTAGCTGCAAGCATGAAGACTGAGCTTTCTGTAGAATTACGCTTATGCCTTTCAGCCACATCCACAGACAAGGCAGGTCTTGCTATTTCCCTGATGTTCATCTACTGCCAGTACCATCAGCTCAGGAAAACAGCTGTGTTGTTAAGGAGGATGCTTGGCAACTGACCTAAGTGTGACTGAAATATTCAGTGTTGAATAACTTCTCTGAATGTCATGCATTAACCTGGAACAATGATCTTAAAATCACACGTACAGTGCAAAAGCAATGGGGAGTAAAAATATTGGTAGCTGAACACAATTTAATGCAGCCCCACCAAAGTCTCCAGCAATCAGTGTGCCCTTCACCACTACACATTTGTAGGTAGGAAAAAAATCTGTTTTATTTAAAAGTGTCCTTGATGAAACAGTAAAAGGTACTCATTTTATCACAATCCAATCCTTAATTACACTTTATCTTCACTCTATCTACACTGTCCTTCACAACAGGACAGAGTACACAGAAAGCAGTTGAGCTGCATGCTGAAGAGTGATGATATTTTCCAGGAAAAGTTCTTGCGCAATTGTTTGGGCCGAGCTGAAGTAAATGCTCTATAAATGGAACTCCATTTTGATTTCACAGGCCAACAGGTAGATGTCAAATTTGATAGATGTTTTCTCACAACTAAATGAAGGACTTAATGTTTGATAGTTTCTCAAAACTAAGTGAAATAAATCACTTGAAGGAATGCAACTGTGGGCTTCATTGCCTTTGATAAAATTAGAGTCAAGCACAAATCAGAATTTTGGAATTCTTGCAACTGAAGCTCTACCTTTTATTCTTCATTGCTCCATGGACGGTGTCCCAAAGAGCCCTTCATATGCTATATGTCAGTGCTGTTTCCTCCATGAAATCACTATTGTTTTATGGTGGGATCTACCTTTTTTTCCTTAACAATTGTCATACTGTTATTCATACTGTTATACCACTTAATACTTCTTTTTTCTTATGGATTTTTTTGTGACCCCCTTCTCATTTTCAGGTTTCCTTTTGATATCGATCTTTTTGGCTAGGGATTTATAAGAAGTCTTGATTAATGCTGCTTTTATTATTATGTCTAAACATTGACCAACTTCTCCATGCTTTCTCCTCTGGGGTTGACACTATTAGCTCTTCACTAAAAGACTTTTTGTTCTGTGTTTGTTGCTGTTGTTCTTATTTCCCCTTTTCTTTTCCAAGCACATACCAACACTCCATTTCAGGTTCCTTTTCCGTGAGGTGTGATGGTGAACCTCAGGTCTTGACAAGGGAACATGAGTAGGAGTGATACGACATGGTTTTGGATGAAGCTTTTCCCAGATATCATGGGAGATGGCAAAGCCAACAAGTGGGAGGTATAACTCCCATGTCAGCCCTAAGGAAGATGTTCACCAACCAGGTAGACATTATCAAGTATACTTACAGGGTCTCTCTAGTGAGGAAGAATTATCTTAGTTGTTGTAAGCAATCTTGTCCTAATATTCCTTTCTATATCTTCTAAATCTTCATATCTAAGAAACAGTTTGATAAGGAACATTTTAGAGACATTTCAGTAATGAGTTATCCTATTATAAGTGCTCAAACCTTAGCATTTTGAACATTCCTTTGTAACTGTAACCTATTCTACTGAAGTTTGACATTTTAATATCTCTTATCATCTTTACAAGAAAGAAACTTCAACACACCTTACCTCTCTGTGGAAATTTCTATCACCACCATCCTTGTTATCTGTATGGAGTTTCACTTCTATCATCGTTATTTAAAATACACAAGATTAAGTGTTTTACTGCACTCTTGAGTTGATTCTATGCATGGATGGATGTCATCATGAGATACTTAAGGGGATGAGAAGAATCTCTCTGAAACTGAGATTTGGATATCCTTTCACTAGATTAAAAACCTATGAACTATTGATCTGTCTTCTTTAACTTCCTGTCATTAATTATCTGGGAAAATCATACGGTATGGATTATAGAGTGAGTGATATAATATGAGTTGGGCAGGGATATGAAAGAAAAATGGCATTGTTATATGGGAACCACTGGGGGAAATTTGGTGACCTGAGTTTGGAATCATCATCTGCTTGCTTAAGAATTTTGAACAAGACCCCAAAACACATGCAGAGAGTAATTTTAAAAGGCATATTTATAAGGGAAATGAGAAAAGTGGAGAGAGAGAGAAAGAGAGAGAGATTAATTGGCCAACTCATCCCACAAGCAACACCATCTAAGCCAAGACAACAAGGGTACAAGTCAAGCTAGAAAAGCAAGAGTGAGAGCATGCACGTGTTCAGTCATAAGTCAAGCATGGTTCCTTCATTCTTCCCCTAGTTCCCAGGAATCCTTGTTTAGGTAGTAAGATCCATGACATACTGGGAGCTGTAGTCCTTGACTCCTGAGCTCTAGCAGAGTGGAGATGGCATGGAGTCCATAAAGATAGCAGGGGATAGAATTCATTCGGGAAGTCATTTACTGGCTCAGAGTTTAGTCATTATGTTCCTTTAACAACTTGAGCTTTTAGAGAAATTCAAAGCTCTGCAATCTCATGGTACACGTTTTGTAAAAAAGTACTGATCTTTAGATAACATGAGAAAGTGTCCTTCTTCATAAGTAACTTGAGAGATACTATTGTATAATGTCCTGGGCAGATAGAGGAGATAGAGAAAGCTATGTAATTTGCAAGAATGTTATAGAAATGCTACTTTGCTTTACATATGTGTGCATACTCATGCATGACTTACATACATACATGTGTGTGGCTAAGTGTGTGGGAGGAAGGTAGTACTGGTGAGGGAGATAATAGTACAGAAATGTAGAAGTGAATTGGGGGAATTTAAGCCCTCAGGAAGCAGAAGTACAGCAGTAGACCAGCCCCCTCCTCTGGCAAAGCAGCAAATCACAACCTTAGTACTTCCCACCCGATGCAAAAACAGTGTTTGCTGTGGGCGGAGGAGATGGGAGTGCTTGTAATGATGGGTATATTAGTCAAGGTTCTGCAGAGAAAAGGAACAATAGAAGAAATAGATAAATATAGATGATAGATGGATGGACAGATAGATAGATGAACAGATGGACAGACAGACAGACATTATAGGAGAGAGATTTTGGGAACTAGTAATTCCAAAATCTATAGGGCAGGAGCTGTAAACTGAAAATTCAGGTAACAGCTGATGGTGCAGATTTGAATCCAAGTTTCACAGCAACAGGCTAGAAATTCAGGCAGAGATTCCACATATAATACTGAAGATAATTATACTTTGGGAAGCACTTCAATCTGTGTTCTCAAATTCTTAAACTGATTGAATGAAGCCCACACACAATATGGGAGCTAGATGACCTTAGTCAAAGTCCACTAATTTAAATGTTAATGCCATCTAAATATTACCTCATAGCATCTAAACTTGTGCTTGATCAAACAAATGGATATCACAGCCTAGCCAACATGACACATAAATCATCATGAGGTGGGGATTTACATACCCATTTTGCTGCAACAGAAAATGGGCTTTTTTGGTCACCAATTTAAATGTGTGTGCATGGGTTGGTTACCCCCAACCCAGACCATTAAGCAATTATTCATATATCAGTTGGTGTCTTGCAGTCTAAACATAATTCTAACACTATCTATCCAGAGATAGCAAGATTCCGCAGTTTAAGTGTTTAATCATACAAGACTGCTGCCTTTACCCCAAAACAGATGCCAGTAGCAAATCACTTACCTATGCTTCTGATCACAGCTATGAATTGGGACTCCAACAACCCCTCCAAATCAGGATGCCAATACAAGTATAGGTTGTTCAATTTACCTTTGAGCAATGGGCTCTAAATCTGAGTTTCTAAAACTCCTTCTGCTATAGGATAGGGAGAGGGGTTTTTTAAGATTTTTAAATTTGTTTTTTTTGAATGGGTTTTGTTATTTGTTGTATTAAACATAAATATACAAGGTTTTATTTTTAAAGATTTATTTATTTATGCATACAAGAACTGGGGTACAGGCCAGAGTTGCAGGAGGTGAGAGGATTCATCAGACAGAGTGGGGAGCAGAACAGGCAGACTGACTGAAACACACTGCCCAGGGCAGCAGTGGGCGAGGCAGGAGAGGTCTGCTATGCCATGTGGGTCCCCTCCCTGGCCGGCAGTGGGGATCGAACTCATGCTTGCAGTGACTGCGGTTTGCTTCATAGTGCATTGCTTAACCCACTGCGCCACCAGGGAGGCCCTATAGAAGGTTTTTAATGGAAAGGAATTTTAAATATAATTGGGGAATAAAATAGAAAGGATAAAGAATATCATTATTAAGTATTCAAAGTTACCCATTTCCTTGAGGGTAAAAGTTTAGTTAAATAGGATTGGTTTAATGTAAGGTTTAAAAGTTTAAGTTTAAAGGACTTTTAGTAGAGACGTATAGAAAAGGGTTAGAAAGAGTTAGATAAATTTGGGAGAAAAGAGTAAAATTAAAATTAAGATGAAAGTTGTTATTAACTTCCCATGGGTCTCTTACTTATATTTGCTTCAATTAGTAAGATTAAAACAGTAAGCACAGTTTTTTTTAGATGTTTTTTTGCTTTATGTACTTCCTCCAGGCCTCCTTGCTGATTTTTATTTTGTTTCCTTTTCTCTCCCTTCTTCTGTCCTCCTATTTCCTTTTTTTTTTTTTTTTTAGCATTTTTAAATTTTATTTATCTCCACTCACTTAGGGCAGAATTGGGATTTTGGAACTTCCCCCATTCCTGGGGACCACCCTGTTACACTTCCTTCCTTGGGTTCAATTAATTTTCTAGAATAGTTCACAGAACTGAGAGAAACATTTCACTTAATAGATTACTGGTTTATTATAAAAGGGTGTGATCAGGGAGAGATGGAAGAAACACACAGGGGTGGGGAAAGGTACAAAGCTTCCATGCTCTCTCAGAGCATGCCTTTCTCCCTGGATCTCTCTGTGTGCTCACCTTAAGTTAAGCTCTCTTAACTTCTTCCTCTTTGTTTCTTTTCTTTTTTTTTGTGTGTGTGTGTGTGGCAGTTTCATAACATAGTCATTAATGATATGCCCATAATATCATATCAGTTGATTCACTCTCTATATGTGCCCCTCATCCCTGAGGCCTAAAGAGGAAAGAAAAGTTCCAGCTCTCCTGGAGACCAATTTCCATTTTCCATTTGAAGACTGGGTCCAAAAGTCATCTCACTAACATAACAAAAGACATCCTTATCTTTTGCATCACTTAAAGAATTCCAAGGGTGTTAAGAGCTGTGTCAGAAATAGGGATAAAGATCAAATATTTCTTTCTTATTGTAAGTCATAATATTACAACAGAAACCCAACATCTCTTCCAGAAGGAGAAGTTTCAGAGCATAATCTCATATTGTTAGCATGTGACTGAAGGGTACCCAAGGACCCCAAACAATTAAGGAGTACATGTCTTAAAAGGGATTCTGTCATCTGCTACACAAAGGCAAAGGAAGAAGACTCTAAGTGTGATAGATTTTTAGTAGAATTAATGAGTATAAAGAGAGAAGGGAAAAAAAAGGATATTCCTAATAAAATTTCACCCCAGAACCCCCCAAATTATCTGTCTCCTCATGGGCAAATGCCCAGCTAAACAAGGTTGGTCTGAAAGCTTTCCATAAAGCTAAGGAATCTTCAGGTGGGAAAGAGCAAGAAGGGGTTTAGGCAGGTCTTGGAGAGCTGGGGCAAAAAGAGATACCATGTCAAGATACCATCTAACATTGTCAGTCTCCCCATGTGTCTCTCATCCAAGCATCTTCTTCCAAGTGTCTTAGCACCAGGGTGCAGGTGCTGCATCACAGAAAACAAGAAGGAACCCTGTGTTCAGTTATATACCATATATAGCTGCTGAAATCCACCCCTAGTTCCCAGTAGCTCCCCTCAACAGGAAGTCTGTTCATGGCATGCTGAGACTTGTAATCCCAGGTGATAGCATGTACATGGGGGAGGGGAAAATGGCTCCTGTTCCCTGTGCCCCAGTGCTCCTCACCCTTCCATGGAGCTGCATTCTATATAAACATCACACTTTTTCATAGCCTCAATTGACAAATCCCAAGCAAATATAATTTACTGGTGCTTTCCTTAAAACTGCAGGAACTCATAAAAGGTCTGTTATGTATATAACTTATAGCATTTGTATACACGTTACCTAATATTGATTCTTTTCCACTGGTAATATTCACAAAAATGTTTTTATTGACTCTACCTTATTCAAAAATTGGTATTTTTTTAGTTATTAACCCAACCTTTTTTTCCTGCAGAATATAAATCAGCAGTGATTCATAAACAATAAATTTGATATTTTTAAATCTAATTTCTCCAAAGAGGTATGTTATTTGGTATGTAAGAATCTGATTGGTAATTGATAATCAGACAAAAAGGGAAACATACTTTAGGGAAAGTAATCTAGAAGCTCAACTTATCCTTAAACTCTAGTCTCATTCCTTCTGGGGAAATTGTTCACATTTCTTCCTGGTCTCTACAATATCTCTGAATTATAGTTATTTGCCTCATTTGAAAATTCCCATTAAGACTGTTTTCTGGAGGGAGATTGTGGCTGCAATCTTCTTAGCCTGAGAACACTGAGTTCACATGATCCCTTTTAAACAAATTGCTTTTTTATTCATGTTCAGCCAATTCCTGCCTCAGAGAAGTGCCAGCTGTGCTTGTTTGGCTGACTGTGCCTTATTAAAAAGAGTATCCTACAGAGGGAGTCTAGTATCTGTAAATATTATCTTCTGTGTCTCAGAACAAAGTGGCTGCTTTCAAAATATAAAACGCTATCTTTAAATATTGGGAAAGTAGAGCTCAACAGTTTAAACCTTTTCTTATCTCTACTCAGTTCTGGAATTTTTGAAAATATTGATCAGGTTTTCAAATCAGGGTTTGAGCACTTTAAAAAGAAAATTGTTGATTCCTCTCTGCTTCCCAAATCACGTCTTCGTTCCTTGTTTTCTTCATACTCCCTTTGCTCAAGAGAAAACACAGGGAATCTCTGACTCCCTCTTTTCCTCCTCCTAACATCCCACTAATATCCAGCTCATTATTAAGAGTATCAACTTTATTCACAAGTATATTCCAAACCGTCCTCTGTCTTCCTATCCATTGCTACCACCCTACTCCAAACCTCTATTATCTCTCAATTAGTATTCTTACAATGGTCTCCTAAGGAATTCCCCTGCCTCCACTGCTGATACCATACAATACTATATGGTATATTTAATTTGAGGTAAATTAGAAACATTAAAATCAGTTTTCATCTTATAATTAATTTCTAAAAAATATTCACAAAAATATTCTCCAGTCTCTATAAGCAAGTAATAGAATCTGTCAGTTTCTGCATTTGTAAAATAAGCAACGGACACTAGAACCTCTGAAGACATTTTCAGCTAAGACTCTAAGATTATTTTGTATCGCTGTGTCCTTCCCAAATTTAGGTGTACACTTCCTTGTTGTGTCCTTCCCAAGTTCAGGTGAGGGGTCAGTGTTGTGTAAGGAGATTTTTCTCAGGTAAGGTGACATGTCTACCTTGATATTTACCTTGCAAATCAAGAAACTGACAAAAAGGCTTTTGTAACAATACCTGGAAAATCACACAGAAATACACAGAGAGGAGGGACTTCCTTCTTTAGGTGTCCTGCTGACTCAGTATGCACCACTGTGCATCGAGTTCTTTCTCTCCTCTCACAGAGACAACTGGCAGATGAACTGGTCCAGCCCGTTAGCAAAGTCTGTGCTCTCTTGAAAATATTCATGAACTTCAAACAGAAGCGGTGCCAATGTCTATGACTATTTTCAATTGAGTATTGGCCATTTTCCATGCCAAAGATCCTATATGAGTTTCTCAATTTTTTTTATTTGCATGAATTAGGAGGATACAAGGAGCAATAAACCAAAGTAAGAATTTTTCAGACAATTTGCCTGCAAAGTTTGATTAGCTAGTGAATTAGTCTGATAGGGGATGTCATAAAAATCTATGTACTGGGAGGTTTAAACTCCATGAAGTTATTTATGCTATCATTCTAGAGACTAGACATTCAAACTTAGGGTGTCAGGAAGATGGTTTCTGGTGAGGACACTCTTCTGACTTGCAGATGGTTCTCCACGCTGTGTCCTGTCATGTGCAGGAAAAGATGGTGTCTCTTTCCAAAGAAATGAGTGCTATTGAATTCAGATCCCACCCTTTTAACTTCCTTTAAGTTGCTACCTCCTTAAAGCCCAGTCGTTAAATACAGTCATGCTGGAGGTTAGGATTTCAAAATATGAACTGGGAGTATGAGGGGCAGGAGAAGACACAATTCAGAGCATCAGTGTTAGCAAAAATAACAGTGGCTAAGGTGCAACAAACACCCACCTAAATAAGCCTGTACAAGTATATTGCATTGATTTCAAGGGGTTTTGGGGGTGGGGGTCACCAGTTTGAATGGTCATAACATATGGGAAATTAAGATCAATGACATTTTAGTACATTTATGAGGGTAGACCCTTGTATATAGCAGCATATAAAATCAGAGACATGCTCCAAAATTGTATATAAGATATGTATTTTAAAACTTTCATCAACTCAGTAATTCAAATGCTGGCTGTAATTATTAACTTTAACAGATTCCAAATCTCCTTTATGACTATTACAGAGAAAACCTGTACTGTATAGTGTAAAATCTGAAAAATGACAGAAAAGAACAATCAACAAATGACAAAATGCTAGTACTTTGCTGCTGTGTGATCAATGAGTTCCTTCCCTCAACATTGCATTATATCTTACTTTGTACTTTAACTCATCGAAAGATCAGAAAATATTCAATTAAACCATTTCTGTGTCACTCTCAGAAACATGACCAATCCTATAACAGTAAATGCATTTTTAATTTACTGCTGCAAGAACCCTGTGGTGTGGTTGCTAGTCCGGAGGCTGCGTGTCTGGTCTCTCCCTGCTCTGATTCCTCACTTCTATGATAAGTAAGATTACTGAGAAATACGATGGCATGAGTTTCAGTAGTATTTGGTACCACGTCTGAGATAAGGTATATTAATTCTATGAAACAGCATATTTTTAAAAGTCACAAACTTAAAGGGTATTTGGGGCTTCAGGGCTCTTCCTGTGGGAGAAGCTTCCACTTCACTGAAGGGTGAAGTTCTTCATCAAAATCATCCAGCTCCTGCTCCTTGGAGAGCTCCAGGAACACCTGGTTGGGATGGAAGATAAGAAACAAAGACAGTGATGTCAACTCACCTACTGCAGCTCCATGTGTGTGCAAAGCAGAGGCACATACTACACATGGATAGGCCATGGATAATCCATGCAGTGAGACCAACCTACCTGCTCCAGTGTGGACTGTGAGAGGCTGTACTCCTCCAGGTCGAAGCTTTGCTTCACTGCATAAGGGTGGACACATGTTAGGGACACATTTTTATTCAGAGAGTTTCACCACCCATATACCGAAAGGATATACAAATAGATTTTAAATATAAAAACAAGTCCATAAATATCCCTAGACTAAGCATGGGGATGTAAATTCACCAGCGTCCTATAACAGGGTGAAAAACCCCCATTGTCTGAAAGTTTGGGCAGAGGCACCACAAGGACACCAATTGTGTCCCTAAATTCAAGGCCACTGCTTTTATGAAGCTGGCACATTCTGTGGCCCAAGTCTCCATCACTGTTTCCTCTCTGAGTGCTTTGGAACTACGATTGGCAACTCTCTGTCCCCTCTAGTCTCAGGCCTTTTGCACATATCCTTTTATAAACCACAGTTCCTCAGTATCCTCTTTTGAGTTTAGCGTCTCTTGCAGCTGTGAACTGTGACTCTGATCCCAAACTTGCAAATACATAAAAGGAAGAAAATAATGAATAGAAAGATGGGCCTGGAAAGCAAAGTTCTTATTGGACAGTTACCAGCTTTCTATGACACCCCCTTACCTACCTCTGTTAACAGAGACAAGGTGACAGTGCAATTCAGGACCATGGGAACTAGTCCTTGACTCATGTCGGGGACATGTAAAGAAATGCTGTGCATGGCAGACGGCCCTGCACTTTCAGGAGAAGCAAGGACATTATGTGTTTCTCATGGACTCAAAGGGTGAGGAACCCCAAAAGGATCTCCTGGAAAGATAACAGGATTCCAAGGTAGGAGCCCAGGGGTTGCAGGAGGCTCACAAGAGACTCAAAGAGGCATTCTCCCCAGCCTAGGAGGCTGTAGTCGGTGATCACAGATCAGAGAGAAGAGGGGTCTTTAAGGAACCCACAAAGGCACCCCATAAAAGAAAGGGTCAGCAGTGGTTCATCTCCACACAGTTGACAATAGTACAGTTTTCATAATCAAATCAAGCTTCCATCTCCTTATACTCCATACACTCTACCCTATAGGAACTCAAAACATCAGTTTATAAGAAGGGAACAAAGAAGAGCGATAAAATCAACCATCTCATTTTCAAGCTTCAGGTCTCCAAACCTAAGTTCAGTCTGACCTGGAGGAGCATGAGAGGCTGAGAGGCTGGATTTTTGCTGGCGGCTGCATCAGTCAAAGTAACCTGGTGGTAAGGCAGAATAGTTGATGGAGCCAGACAAAGGATTAGTCAGGGTTCATGTGTTCCAGCTGCCGACTGCTAGGCTTGGCTTAGTCAATAGATGCATTGCAGCTGAGAATGTCACTGTGTTTAACATTTGAAGAAAAAAAAATGCTAGCTTGCATATTTTATATTCTGTATAATCTTCACAGCAGGGAGCAGGAAACACCCTAATTTTTCTTCCTCAAGAACTTCTGACTTAGCAAATTTAGCACAAAAGAATTTGGAGATGCAAGGGAATATTTTTGAAAGCAGAAACATAAGAAATTGCAAGTATTCTAGGAAGGCAGGCTCCCTGGAATATCTCCCTCCCTGCTCTTAATGAGTTATAAAACTTTTCCTGGTGATCAGAGCCTGTGGGAATCCTTCCCACTTGGAAGACGCAAATGTGGTTACTGGGTCAAAGTGGCAAGTGTGGAAAAATGACCAGCAGGATGAGAAAGTAAAAAGAAAACCTACTTAAGGGATCCTAGCCTTGTCTCAAGGGAAGCATCTCTTTAAGGACTCACATGCCTGGGGTCTGGAATGGCAGGTAACAGCAAGAAAAGAACAGACCAGAAAGAGAAAGAGGATATTCAGCTCTTCATCAGATGTCATATACTGATGTCACAGGCAAAAACGGAGTCTAGGGTAGACTGATCCAACATTTAAGACCAAAATCAAGAAAAGGATTATGGCTTACCCTGACTCAACAAAGAAGCCCTCTTAGTGAGGGTCTACTGCCATCCAAGAGTACACAGACACATAAACACACTTCTTCCTGTTTGCACTAATTTGGCTCCAAATTCAATGGCCTCTGTTTCCCACAACCTCACTCAATGAGGGCAGGATTTCTCAACTTCAGCACAAGTCTGATCATCCTTTGTTGTGGGAGTGGCTGATCTGTGCATTGTAATGTGTTTGGCAGTAAACATAGCTTTGACCTATTAGATATCAGCTGCTTCCCACAACCCCATCCCCAGTTGTGACAACCAAAGATGTGACCAGATATTGCCAAATCACCCCTGGTTGGAAACTGAATTAAAAGTCTTAATAATTTACTTATAATACCACACCTCTGTATTCATGTACTTATCACACTGTTTTGACTCTGTTTACCAAGGTCTTAACCCTAAATAATCACACTTACCTATCTCTAATTTGAAGAAAGCTTGAGATAAAGGTTGCACATCTTCAACAGGCAACTTATAGACCATCAGGGAGGAGTATCTGTAAGGAATAGAGTAAGGGACCTGGGCTCCAAGTTTCAAGATCACCACAGCCTGTCATATATCTTGCTCTTATAATGATCTTGAGGTTACCTGAGACGGTCAGGTGTGTGTGTCCAGTTGCAGTTAAGACCGAATCACCTAGGGCCTCCCTGGTGGTCTAGGGGTTAAGTTTCAGCGCTATCACTACCTGAGTTGGATCCCCAGCAAGGGAGGTGATCCACATGGTACAGCAGGCCTCTCTTGCTGTGCCTGCTGCTCCCCTCAGCAGTGTATTTCAGTAGATCTGCCTGTCTGCTTCCCACTTTGGTGAATCCTCTCACCTCCACCCTAGCCTACACCCCAGTCCTTCTACACAAAAAAAAATTTTTTTAAAGACTGAATTGCTGATGCAGAGGTGCTTCGAGTCAGGAAAATGTGCAGGTGATACTAATCAAATTAGTATGCGTCTCCCAAGCTTTGTCATGAGTTTTGTTACCTTCCCCTTTTGGCTGCCAGTTGAATTATATCATTATAACATGGGTTATAACATGGATTCCTCCCTCTACTGGTAAATTTGTATTGTGGTTACGTGCATTTGGCTTGCATCGTGAGCAAAAATTTCCTGCATGTGGAAGTGAGCACTCCCAAGATCCCAAGCCTGATAAAACACAACCATGAAAAAGGAACCACCCCATCCTTAATTTCTTGAAATATGTGCATCTGTGCAGCCTTGGCGAAGCAGTGTGTGAACATGCTTTCACTCTAGCAATGTCCTCTACCAAAGCAGAGACTCTTGAGAAAAGTCTCCTTTTTTCTCTAGGGAGGCATGGGAGATGAGGGAGGGAAACCCACAGTCCCTCATGGAGGGAAGAAGCAGGGTTAATAATCAGCCCTTTTTCTTAGTGAGAAGAACATTTAAGTAAAAAGTACTTGAGTTTATCTCTGGCTCCACCAGTGACTATTCAGCATTAGCTAACGGAGCCTCCACTGCCATGACTGCTAATAAAAATGGTACTGATAGGGGCTTGGGAGTGGAAGAGATTGGGTGAGACACACTGCATGGTACAGCAGGAAATTTGCACACAGATATTATTTATGGCTTGTCTGCTCTGAGTTAATTTTCCCACCCAAGACATGTGGGTGCACAGGGAGCGGCACTATCTGAAGACCAGCCTCAGCACACAGGGACTCGTAAGCTAGGTGTCCAGGAGAGTGATAAGGAGCTCCAGGGCTAGACATCACAGGCTCCTGGTAGCACTGAAGGCCTGTCACTACTATGTTCAATTCACTATAAAAAGCAGTTGGAAATTAAATGTTAAGGTGATTTCTTTAGAGTGTTAACCCCCATCTAGATTGCCAGCTGTATGATGAAAACATACCTTAAAGATTCAATTCCTGTCTCAACTTCATTGGGAGTTGGTGGTGAGAGGTGGCCCAACCTCTGATAGCGTTTCATGGGGACAGTTTTCCCTCTAGGAGGAAGCTAGGTGTACGCACACACACATTTCTAGCCCTTCACGGAAATCAGTGCTAATTCCCTTCTGAGGGGCAGCTTCCTAACCAGCACTTTGTTTTCTTAATTCCTTCCTGGGCTAAAACCCTTGGACTTGGTCTGCTCCAGGCTGTGCTCAGCTGATGAGTCTGAATTGAGAGAAGTTCAGGAAATTGGCCATAGCTAGGCCATAGCTGTGAACAGACTAAAAACAAGCCAACAGCACACTTTTAATGAACTGTGTGCTATTTGAATTATATCACAGTAAAGTTATTTTTTAAAATAAAAAGAGAAAAGTTTGGAGACAGAAAGTCCAAAGATGATGTTTTGCCTAGTTATCTGTCTTCTAAAACCAGGACATCTCTTCTCTGCTGGCCCAGGAGGTGGGAGAGGGCCTGATCCCCCCCATGCAGGGCTTATAACCTGTTTTCTACGACATTGTAGATAAACCCTAAAGTACGCTCTTTTCTTTAAATTTAAGGATCTTTATTCTGCCTTTCTCTTCTTAAATATATTGCTCCCTTTCTAGACACATAACTAGTGGAATGACCAGAGGGTGGAGGCATATTCTATGTACCTTTGTGCAAGTACTTATGTTTGTCTTTCCTCTTGCTAATCTTTCTTGTGCCAATTTAATTATTTTCCATTTACATACTTTGAGGGGTAGAGGAAGATTAGCTTCCTTCACAACAGTTCATTTTCTAGTAACTAAACACTCACTTTTATCAAAATGATAGGCAGATAAAGCTTTTGTTTCTCATTGTCACCATGGAAAAGCATAACAATGACCAAGATGAATACAACCAACAAACTCAGTTTACCTTTCCTGCCTAGCAGCCTGGGGGAAAAGCCTCAGAATTTCATTGTGGAGAGGCTCCACTTGCTCGGGAGTCTTCACCTTCATCTCCAGCAGATAATCTTTGCCAAATTTGCTTTTCAGGTGTTGGATGGAACCAATGCATCTGGAGGCAGGAGGATGAGGTTAAGAAAGAAAAAGGAGAGAGAAATCTATCATTGATGATTTTTAGCCAAAACAGCCAGTCATACCAACTCTTACAGTGATATCCCTGAGGAGAGAAAGGACTCGTTCAGGGCAGACCTGGGATAAAATTGTGGGCATGGATGGGCACCCACCTTAGCTTTCCAGATACCATGATGGCCACGCGGTCACACACAGCCTCAGCTTCCGCCATGTACTGGGTGGTGAGGAGGGCGCCCCTGTCTGTGTTTCCAAAGGTGGCCCGGATGGCCTGCCTAAGTCAGAGTGAGGAAATGTTAACTAGAGAGATGGTCAAGGTCACACATACACACAAACACACACATACACACACGTTTCCAATGGCACATATAAAGCAATTAGTGCAGACTAGACAAAGGTCTTTTGGAAAGACAGAAGGGATGAAAATAACCAAATTCCTGCTTAGAGTGTACAATTCACAACATGCCTTAAGCAGAATGTAGAGAATGATACTGGGCAAGAGGATGTTCTGAAGAGACCTGACTGCTGAAAAATCAAGAACAGTTATCTGAAACAGAAACAGTCCTGGGGGAAAAGACAGGAAATGAGGAGAACTTATTTAAAAGAGTGAGAATAATGACAAAGTACAAAAGTACAAAATGATAGATTTCGGAATATTTCTAAAGTAGTGAAAGAACATGTTGAGAGTTTGGAATTTTGTTCCTCCATAAGAATTGTATGTCAGTTGATAATGCAGGAAGATTTAAAGCTAAATAATAGATTTGGTTAAATATTACAAAAGGGCCTTGAATACGCAGAAGATCCAATGTAAACATAAAATTCTTAGATTAAGTCGTTAGCTCTTTCTCGCCTTAGTAAGAACTAGCTGTGATAAGACATCCGATTTTTTCCTTACAATGTGGATATCTATCTTTCATTTTACAAATAACTACATTTCTGACGGTCAGTTGTTACGGAGTAACACATGACCCCTTACCACATTTGCTGCTGCCCTTCAGGGTCCATCCCCGTGGACGGCTCATCCAGAAACACCACAGACGGGTTTCCCAGGATGCTCAGCACAAAGCACAGCTGGAATGAGAGGAACAGCGTCTGGCACAGCCTGGATCTGTGGGTGCTCAGAGGAACCCTGGGCCCCGCACTACCTTTCTCTTTATGCCCTCGGATAAGGTCTTCACAGGAAGCTTCAGCTGCTCCTGCAGCTTGAGTGCCTCCACCAACCTATAGGAAACGGTAAGTCAAATCACATTTCTAGCGTAAAGGGGAAGGCGCATGGGAGGATGGGCCAATCAGAGCAAACACTACAGTAGAGACCTTTTAAAAAGTGTATTCAGAGTGGTCATGAAATTAAAACTACCTAGGACACTTTAGGAACCTTTCAGGGTATTCAAACTTATATTTTTGATGTCTTCTTTCCATATTAAGGGCATACAATAAACTTTTTCTCTACAGGCTTAAAGTGAAAGATGCCAAGTATCCCCAAGATGGTGTCAGTCTCCCTTCCTTCATTTTATGGGCACATTATTACTGTCATACACCATCCCCCTCCTCCATCCAATAGAGAAGACATGGGCCCCTCTATACCTCCCAATGGCCACAGTGGCGTCTGCTTTTCTCAGCCCTTTGACCGCAGCAAACACCTCCAGGTGCTCCTGCACGGTCAGGTTGGGCCACAGTGCGTTCTCCTGTGGGCAGTACCCCAGGAACTCCAGCGGCTCCCCTGCGCTGCTCCTTTTCAAAATCACCTACACCAAAAATCATTGTCACATTCTGTCCAAAATTGTGTGGTATGTGTGCACACAATTTGTGTAATCCAACAATTTCCTCCTCTTACACACATGGGTAACACGAATACAAAAGTAAACAAGAAGCAGGGGCCTCCCTGGTGGCACAAGGGGTTAATTGGCAGCAATAGGAAGGTATCTGCAGCCACCGCAGCACAAGATGGATCCCCAGCCAGGCAGGTGACCCACATGGTGCAGCAGACCTCTCGTCTTGCCTACCACTCCCTCAGCAGTGTATTTCGGTAGATCCATCTGCTCTGCTCTCCACTCTGTCTCTGGTGATTTCTCTCACCCCCTCCACCCACATTCCTTCCCCCCACCCCCACCTCTGGCCTATACTCCAGTTGGTGTATACATGAATAATTAAATCTTAAAAAAAGTAAACAAGAAACCACTGAGCTCTGGAGGAAAGATGACATAAATTCAAATGCAAAGATATTATAGTTTAGATCTTCTTGCCAGTTCTCTCACTAGTTGAATATAAATTTGCTTATTTTGTTGCCTGTTGTTTATCTTCAGACATTTGAAGGATAGATACTTGCTGAGGAGTCAGTCTCTAACAGTGGTTTCTGAGGTGATGCTGGATAAAACAATGTAAGTCATCAAGTTCTCAGAATACACTGGACAACACAGCAGAGGTCTCGATATATTTGTGTCCTTTTAAGTCAATAAAGGGTAGTAGAGATAATTTGTAACACTTTTAGCACCTAACTATTTTGGGAAATAATGACAGAAATTTTTGATTAATCTTCATTTGGTACATAAATTGCATGGATTAATAAAGAAGGATCACCTATGTACTTTTCAGCTTGCTGTTAATATTCGTTGTGAAACGTTTCTTTTTGGCAACACTACTGACCTGCCCCGCGGTTGGCTTGGCGGCTCCGGTTATCATCTTAATAGTGGTACTTTTACCAGCTCCATTGTGTCCTAGCAGACCTATAACCTCACCTGGAAGAAAACAGAATTACAAGTGCAAATCCTTACAATAAAAATTAAATGAATACTATTTGAAGACTTGCTATGTGTCAAGTTATATGTCAAAGTGCTATAAACAATAGTTCACTTATTATTCAAGCACACACAAACTTTCATTTTATAGGCAGGGAAATGGAGGCCTAAAAGAATATGAATAAACTCCCAAGCCAGTAAGAGGTTGAGATAGAATTTGGAAGAAATTTTGATTTCCAAGGCTGCTGCTGATCCTTCCCGGAAACATGCTTTTCTGGGGATGAAGAGCACACCACCATGTCCCAAAATGTTCCCTTGTCGTATTGTGAGTTAACTGTATTACTTAGAAAATCATACTACTTAAAAAACCATATTACTTAAAAAACTGTTACTTAGCAAAGACTGCTAAGCAAACTTCTTGTTTGCTTGTATTAACAGAACAGACATTATTGTCTTCCTAGGCAAAGAAGAGCGTTGTTACAATGATGACTGAGGCCCTCAAGCTGCAGCATCAAGCTGAGGCTGATAAAGCATTGACTGCCTTTCCTATTTGTCAATATAGTGCCCTGGATACAGATGGTATTCCCTTAAAAAGAATTCATCTTCACAGGTCAAGGTCACTCTGCTCACAGGACTATGGCTTCCAACCTTTCTTTTCTTCTTCTTCTTTTAAATATTATATATATATTTACATCACTGTTCATTTCTGTAGGTAGAATGTTTGATTTCTCCTCTCAGATGTAGTCCCCATAGAATACCCACCACCAAGTCACCAGGGAACCATCACCATAGTCCTTTGTGCTCTCCTTCCTCCTACCCTGCTGAATATCTCTGATTTATAGTTGCCTGGTAGTTTCTTTCTCTCTCTTTTGTTTTCCCCTGATCCCTTATTTGATTCCCCTATATTCCTCCTATAAGTGATAACATCTGGTATTTTTCTTTTTCCTTCTGAGTTATTTCACTGAACATAATCCCTTTAGGCTCCATCCATGTTGCTGCAAATGGAAGAGTCTATCTTTTTTGATTGCTGAATAGTATTCCATTACAAAGGAGCAAAGAACAAAGATAGTCTGCTCAATAAATGGTGCTAGGAAAACTGGACCACCACATGCAAAAAAATGAAATGAATAGACTACCACCTTATACCATGCACAAAACCCAACTCAAAATGGATAAAAGACATTAACATATGACCAAAAACCATAATAATAGATAAAACACTGCATGACATACATATTAGAAACATCTTTTAAGATTCATCCCCTGAAGCAAAGAAAGTGAAGGAAAAGATAAACAGGGAGGATCCATCCAACCTTTCTTAATGCAGAAAGACACGTTTCTTGTGGCCACTCTTTTCTTTCTCTTGGCAAAGCAACTTTTCTTTTTGCCAACATATTCCTTCCGTAGACAACTGGCAATGACGACTGGTTTCTATAAAGAAAAAATATAAGACCAATTTTACCTTGAAATCAATGTGTACTCCCTATTCCATACATATTCCCTGATGCAAATAATGACCCAAACCAATCTTTCCCTAGGAGCTGCCATTCTCCAGAATAAACTCCCAGTCTATATTTCTGTGGGAAAAAGACACTGTTTGTGCAAGCTGTGTTTGTGCTTGCCCTTTGGAAAAGAGGCATCCAGCAAACCAACACTAACTAAACAAAAACCAACTTAGCAGACCAAATTAGCAGGTATACTAAGACCCACACACTCATTCACGCCTACACACCCCCACATCTCAGAGTTACTCTCTCCCAATTGATGGCAGTAAGCTTTACTTAATTTATAAAACTCATAAAGTCTTCCTTGGGTTTTGTCCTGGTTAACTTTATTGACCAAAAAATATGACCTTGGAAATAGATTAACAAGTATGTATGCTTTTCTTTCTTATTTTTGTTGGTACCACATACTCACTGACATTGTGTAATGAGCTATCTGTGTTGCAATGAGAGAATCTCAAAGTGTTCCTTGAAAATGTAGATTAAGAAGGCGCCTCCTGTCTCTGACTAAATCCCTTGATGAAGCACATTCTCAGAAGCTCTACCTCATCAAAGTCTGACACAGTCATAGCATTTGCTGTTCTCACTCTTTCCATCTGCACATCCTCATCTTCTCCTTCGGGTTCTTCTGGGTTTGGAAAAACATCACTGATTCTTGGTAAAATCCTGAAATTAAAACAGGGGGGCAATGGAAATTTTCAGTTGGAAAATCTGTAATGAAAATAAAACATTTTATATGCCCTGCTCCCAACTGTTTGAACAGATTGACTATGAGGACAGGAGATCTCCATCTTTCTCCTCTGCACCATCTACCTGTCAAACAACCTAGTGTCCATCAATAAGTCACATGATATGACTCTTGCATCCTTCCTGCTTTTTGTCTAAATTGAATTATCCTACCAATCCTGACTATTTTCAATAATAAAACAGTACATGCTCTCAAGCAAAGGATTTGGAGCCAGAGTTGCAAGAGAAAGGAATCAGATACTCCAATGTTGACACAGAGATTTGGGGATTCTGAGGACTTCATGAGAACCAGGAATTGAAATATCTGGAAACAGAGATCCAGATTACAAAATCGAGGACAAAGAGTCACTGGTAACCGAGTGTTGTCACTTCTTAGGAAGATGTGTCAGAACTACTCTCTTCTGACTGGGACTAACCTAATTAATTCCTTCATCACCTCCCAGCCCTGAAAGCTAATGATCTCCTGTCTCTCTCCCTCATGCCATCTCTCCTGCTCTACCACCTACGTTGGACTTGAGTGGATTCCTATGTTGTGAGTAATACAAGGTTTCCAAAGCATCTATGTCTTTGTTTCCTTTTGTGTAATTTGCAAAACCTTTCCTACACTTCCCTAGGCCAAGACTCTCTGATATCTAGCCTTGGTTTAGTTTTCCATTATCCTCCAATACCAACCTTCCAGTTCATTCCAGCTGCCTACTGGAAGGTGGCATTATTTCAACTTTTGTTCTTTTGCCTAGCCTACTCTTCTTCTTGGATTGGTTGCACACATTCAAATGTGTATATATACTTACCCATTATTTTTTAAAGCTTGTTTTTGTATTGACTTTCTTCTAGTGTGTCAATGAAATTAAGGTCTCTCTTAATTTTTCAGTTTCTCAAGTATGTGAATACGACAGCCCTCAAGTTGTAGCTTATTGAAGCACTGTGAATTATGGCTTTGCAAACAACACAGCCCCTTCAAAAGATTTCTATACAGTATGTGTTACTGGGTTAAAAGGCATTTTAAAGTGTCTTAAAGCAATAAATATTAAAATGAAAGATGAAATTCTACTTGAATTACTCAACCTGAACACAGGATCTTTTCTCATCGATTTCTTCCTAACTTTCATTTCCAGACATCGTAGGACAAAGAGAAAAATGAAAAAATGAAGATAAGGCTGGGGAAAAAAAGATAATCAAAATTAACATCATTATAGAGAAAACCATTTCAATACTGGAATTCATTTACACAGTTTAATCATATCTCAAGGTAGATTTGATAACATGTCACAAGATTGAAAGACAACCTATTCAACACTGTATGACACTTTCATGGCTACCTTCACTGCTCTGCAGAGATAGCAGGTCAGAAGCAGAAGTAGTAAGTTTATATTAGTATCCTTCATGGTGTTTGAAGTTTGGACTTAACACCCAGTGTCAGAAGATCATTATAAATATCATATAGAGATCACGTGTCTATTATTTCAAATGCCTAAAGTACCAAATGTTTAAGTAATGAAATTAAAACTTTAATGTGATGCAAAGTATACAAGAATATTTATATGGTAATATCTTACTATTAGCAATGCCAAAAATACAATTTGCTCTTCTGAAGATCCCAAATAATCCACAGAATCTGGAGAAATCTGTAAAAGGAAGAAAAGTTGTGTTCAGATGAGTCTTCGTCTATTCATCGACCTCATCTCACATAAAGTAGTTTACTGTCCACTTCATGACCTTGCTAGAAAGACACAGACACTGGATTTAGTACTGTGCATTCAGGTCAAAATCCATTACTGACTGTGCAGGTGTCTGGTGTTTGCCTCCTTGCTTCCAGGGTCCCTGTGGCCTGCTAACCTGTGAGCTTAGATGGTTTTATATGCAAATTATTTGCTGGGAGAACCCTGTGTGGGGGTGGCAAGACCCTTGGTAGCCAGGAGCAAGCTTTTCTCTGCATCTGAGCTCCTTCTCTCTCTTCCTCCCCAACAGCCCTAGAACCATTACATTTCTCAGTCCCATGCCCCAGACATTTTTGAGACTAATCACGACAATACCTAATTTCACATGCATCCATATGAGAATGTGGTTTTCACTAGATTTACAATATAATTTCAAACATCCCTCAATGTTTTAGTGAATGGACTTTAAAGCGCCACTTCTGCTTTTTGAGCAATATTTCCCAAAACTTTCTTTCTGAGCAACTAAGTTGATGTAGCAAATCTCTAACCATCATAGCCACCCACTTTCTAATATGGACTTTCCCCCATTGGATGATTTTCCAGGACCCTGACATCAAAGCACTTGCTACCCTAAGTGTCACTCAATTTTATTAACTGGATGCATCCACAATCAACCTTAGCTCTCCTGATCTTTGCCCTGTCTTGCAGACTGTAACTCCATATTGTGGAGTTGGGGAACCTCTAACCTACCAACCCCATCTCTTTTTCACTGTCCATGAATCCCTTCATTCTTTTATGTCTTTATTTCCTAGGTTAGAATTTATGGTCCATTGTTACAAGGCCTCCTCACTTAGGACCTCTGCATCCTTTTCCCTCCTTTGTCAGGCTCACCTGCAAAACACTGACCCAGTGTCAACTCAATTCTCCACCTGCCTAATATGCAGATCATATTACCTAGAATTGTGGGTTTAATTACCCTTTAGATGCTGTATCTAGTTTTAGTCTCAGACTCTACATAGAACGACAACCTGAATTTCAGACTCATATGTCCAATGGGACATTGGACATTGCCTATTGTGTGTCTACTAAAAATCTTAAACTTAACAGGTACAAAATTAACAGAGAAGGGGCCTTCTGTCAGCTTCACAGTAAGGTAGTTTTCAGGAGCAAGAGGTCTCATGAGAACTATAAAATTCAATGTTGCCTTTGACCTTCATGAATCTCTTGAGTGAGAATATGATTCTTGCTTGGGGCAAGAGAGTTGGCTTCCCAAAGACACAGACTTCAGATTTTGTACAGCTAAGAACTGACTCTCCCTACATTTTAACAACATTCATAGGTGTGAGATTACTTACCTCAGAAAAAATGAACAGAGAGCCAATCATTGTGAAGGGTGGGATTAGCATGGTGCAGAGAAGTAGCCCAAGAAATCCATATTCATTTATATCATTAGCAACAATTGAGAAAACAGTGACCTGAAATATCCAAGTGAAAGTTTAAGTGAACTGTTGGAGAGAGAAGTTGCCAATTCAGATATGAGACCTGAGACATATTTAGACCCATAGTTTATAAATGGTATAGCTCCACATATGCCTATGATTACTAAGACTAGTGAATTCTGTAGAGAGCAGTATTAATTTGCCATTCTGTTTAATACAAAGATTAAAATGTTTGCTCTTGATTTACTTTCAAATGGTTTAAAAATAAAATAATAGGAACTGTGTGCATACTTACCACTAAGAAGAAAAATGACCAAATGCCACTATTTTTCCTCCCATTGCGAAAAATGAATGAAATAACATAGGTTAAGAAAACAAGAGACGAGACATATCCAATACTACAGAGGATCTGAAAATAAGCATATTAAAGCCAGATAAGGTAAATGCTATCTAAGAAAGTATTCATATATTAAACTAAATTCTTATTCATCCATTAAGTCAAACCTTGCAATAGGTAAGGTAACTTGAAGTTTTTGGTCGATGATCAAAAATGTTACTGTGGTCATGAAAAATAGTCTAATAAAATCATCTCAGATTTTTTGCCACTTACCTGAACTAACAGGTTTTGAATTATAAATATAATCTCATCTGGGCTAAAAACATAATCCATTATTTGCATCAGGAGGAGGATCAAGAAGTACAATGGAATATCTACCAGTGCCTGTCCAAACCAATAAGCAGAAGGGTAGAGGCCTGAAATCCATAGCTGGGAGTGGGCTTTGTTCTGATAAAGAAAAGAAAATCATTAATGTCCTTGAAGAGGTAAGGCTTGGGAAATTGCAATATATAGTCAAAAAGGAATCATTTTCTTCATGTCCTTTTTATATATTATGCTGATTTGGCAAATAAAACTGTCATTTACTTCCCTCCTACTTCAGGGGCATTAACAATGCTGCAGATCACATGGCCATCATATTGTCTAAAAGTACAATGTACCAACCAACATCACTAGCTCCCATCTCATCACAGAGTGGGCCTCAATGAAAAGATCCTTTTCTTTCCACTCTAAAGCTCTTTTATCCTTGGCACTATGAAAACTTGTGCATTACACAAAAGTTCAACAGATGATGGATGGTTTACAATTTTTTTGTTAAGATTCTTAAATTGCACGTGAATGTCAATGGTGCAGTCATACGTGGCATTTTGTTTGTGTAAATGAAATGAGCATCAAACAAGTCAACTTGATTAAAAGTCTACAGTTTATCATGAACAAGATTTTTATTCAAATGTTACACTTACTGCCATCACATAAACCTTATTTTTCTGTCACGGGGCTTATTGTAATACAATGTCTTAAACTGAGTTGGATTTTCTAACATTGAAGAATGAAAACAATTAAAATTTTCAATCTAAAATTGAGTCTGGGTGAAGAAGTTCATTAGGGAAAAATGAAAAAACCATGACTTCACCCTTAACTAATTCTGGAGGTCAGGGAGCGACCAGCATGAAAGTACTCTGGAGAGGCAGAACTCTTGTGCAGGCTTCTCAAAATTTTATAAAAGCTTCATGAGAATGAAGTTCCAGTGGGTCAGTCATCTGAACTTATGGGTCATCTGAAGTCCAGGTGCGTTGGCAAACTGGAAGGGCTGTTTTACCCACACTTACCACTAGCTGGAAATAGAAACTCTCATGGAGAGAAGGGAGGTGATGATGTCGTGGGTAGGTGTTTACAAATAAAGTTCTAAATTATACACCATGTAAAACTGTCTTCACATATTTGTTGATGATAGTTCCTACGTGTCCTTCATGAGGTCCAACATTTGTTTAAGAAAAATGGCATTTTCTTCATCTGTGCTAACTTTAAAATGATTATTTATGGTCTCCAGCACATAAATTAGATACACTACCTACATATGATTTAGGATCATAGAATGGGAAAGATTATCCAGCTATTAATAACATGTCAGGACTTTTCTTACTTTATAGTCACCAATGCTGCTCATTGCAATGTAAGGGGTAAAGCAGGTGGCCACAGGTATCCAGAAGAAGGCGTTACTCACGTGTCCATATTCATAAGACATGTGTTCCTGAAACCATGCACAATGTGTTAAGTTGTTAGCAACTGGTTATGTGGTTCATTTGCAATTTCTTGACTCACTCACTCAAATAGATCAGTCAAACCACCCCAAGTACATCTCAAGGTTCTATTACAACTTCTTATCCACATTCATTTTCAACACCTCAACTGTCGCAGCAACTGGAGTACTTTGAACATGTGTCTTGATTTACTTAAGAAGAAGCAAACTTCCCCAAGTGGCATGAACTGGCTTAGGTCAGACCATTAACTTGTGAGATGCGCATAAAACTTCTGCTCTGTGACTTTACGATTTAAGTTGATGTTTTAATAGACTCCTGAGTTCATGGATTGTCAATGGATGAACTAATTACAACTCTCAGAAATGGCACTAAATCAGGTCATCTCAACATTTATTAAGACTCACTTTTCTGGTTCAACATAATGCAAAAGTAGCAAATTCAAATGATTACAGGGACCTGGCAGATAGAAGTTAGTGAGTAGGCTGATGCAAAGAATTAAAAAATGAATAGTTATTACACGCTCTACATGAAGGCACTGAATTTTTTGGAATTTAAATTTCTGACATAAGAGGAAGTAGGATTTTGCTAGAGGCTTCGATAGCCCACTCCCATTCTCAGCAGCATTTTACTCAGGAGAGAGAAGAATAGAGGGATGGGGCATGTTCCGAAGGGATGTTACTCTCTTCTCACTAATCCAAGATGCAGGCTGTAACATAGCACGAAAGAGAAAACCACATTATCATCACCCACCCTGGTCCACATCCCTGAAGCCACAAGTTGATCCTAGAGGGTTGAAATAGAATAGGAAATTGAAAGATAGCACTGGAATAATTCTTAATACCTAAAAGAGACCAGGAAGCTCTAGAATATGCCCAAGTTATCACTTAAGGAGGACAGAAAATTGAAAAAGTTGGCCTGAAGACATCAGTTTGTACATCCTTCTCCCCACCATGCAATTGGAGGTGCTGACTCATAGGCTCTGCATAGGCCTGGCAGATGACATTTAAACAAGAACTGCTCCTCATTCCAACCCGGCCAGTCCTCTGATCTAGTCAAAGTTGAACTTGACTAGAAGTACAGGTTGAACTTTAATGGAAATCTTTCTTTGTACATTCCCCAAAATAGTCATGTCTACAGGATTAGCGATGTTAAATACAATTTACTGAGGATGACTGCTCTCCTGTATTTATGTGCCTTATCACTCATCTTTACAATAGCTCAGTCCACTCAACCTGGTGCTTATATTGCCTCATTTACTCTTTTTTTTAAAAAAAGATTTATTTATTTATACATACAAGAGCTGGGGTATAGGCCAGTCGCGGGAGGTGAGAGGATTCACCAGACAGAGTGGGGAGCAGAAAAGGCAGACTGACCGAAACACATTACTGAGGGCAGCAGTGGGCCAGGCAGGAGAGTTCTGCTATGCCATACGGGTCCCCTCCCTGGCTGGCAGCAGGGATCAAACTTGTGCTGCAGTGGCTGTGGTTTGCTTCATAGTGCATTGCTTAACCCACTGTGCCACCAGGGAGGGCCCTGCCTCATTTACTTTTAAAGAAATCTTTGTGATGAAATTTTTATTATTTTTTGTGACTAGGATGACCAATGTCTATAGAACTCAAGAAGGTCACATAGCCTGATCTTAAGATTTTGGTCATTTCCAGCATGTCTCACTATGGAAGATTACAGATGTTGAGAAATCTAAGACCAAGTATATATTTCCTTTCCTCAAGTAATTGCATTTTCTGCAGTACCACTGATCCTAAATTATCTGGAAAAGATTATAATATAATATAGTCATTGCAAAATATTGTGTGCATAGTAATTCTTATATATGTAGAACTTATTCAAGAAGTTCATAAAATAGCATGTTATTTCAGCATTTCAATTATTCTCTTGAAAACTTCTGGTGGATCACTCTGAGAAAATATACTCACTTCAAAGTATGTACTTCTGTCGGTCTGAATGTGTTCTGAAGAATTAAAAATTCCAAGCAGCCCGTTGCTAATGATATCCATGAGGACAGGAAAGCAATTCAGCCTTTTGGTATTACATGCTATTGAAAATCTGTGATCCTAAAATATAATAAATATGCACTCCACATTCTCAGAAAGCAAATACAATTAAATAAAAGACTATTCTAGAAAATTATTCAAATTATTGTCAATAAAGTAAGGTTAAAGCATTGAATATAATTAATTTACCATCACCCATATTATTTGGTTGATTCCCAATATACTTCAAGGAACCCAGTGTTTTCGTATCTGCCAACAATAGCACCAGTCATATGGTTATTTATGCTTAAACTCATGCACAAAAGAATTCTTAAATGACGTTTAGCAGCAACACTGTAAAACTTTATAGTGCACCCCTTGTTTTAATATAGCAGTTTTTGCTTCAAAATGTGAGAGATCCATTTTATAAATAAAGAATGTGTGGGTATTGGGGATGTGGAAGGCAGACAGCTGTTATGACAGAAGCATGGGTTTTCATAAGTACTAAGTTTGCAACAGCAAGTTTGCATATGGAATGTTTTTAAAGTGACATTTTAAATCTATTTCTCAACAGAAATAAATCACATCATTATACTGCATAACTTAAAATTATATATTGCTGCATATCAATTCTACTTCAAGAAAACTAGGGAAAACAGAAAACAGCACTTATATGTATTAAAATTTGACTGCTTCTCCCCAAATAAAAAGAATGTAATTATTATCTACATTGCTCAAAATGTGGGCAAGCTTTGCACCTGCAATTTCACAATCACAAATGAAATGAGCGAATTGTATCTAACCTGGTGACTTAAAGCAACGTATATTCATAACAAGGAGGCTATTTTTTAAAACAGTATTTTTTCTGAATATACTGAAAAAACCACCTGTTAAGATATATCGAGGACAAGTCTGATTCAAAGGTAGTTTCTTCCTTCATCTCTGGCATGGACATTATTTCTGAAAATTGACTCTGAGAAGTTACAAATGACCCAACTTTTTGAGATCTTGCATCTTTAATTTAATGCTATCCTCTAATCTTTCTCTATTTGTCCACTTTAAGGATCACCACCCAGGCCCCTATAGTCTAGGCAGGGGATAGAAATGAATATAGTAGTGTGGAGGTCGGCAGTCTGAAACCAACTCTAGAAATGGTAACTTTCTCACTGCCAACTGCAGACTGACAGAATGAGCACAGTGAGCCTTCTTTTCAAAAGAAGGCAAAAATTAACATTTCATGTGAACTCTTCCAACCTTAAATATTGCCAAATAGAGCAATCCTTTTTGAACTTTAATGAGAATACAACCCATACTCCATAAGAGTGGATTCTAACTAAATCTACAGAGACTGATCTGCCGCTGTAAAAACATGTGATTCAATGACGTTGATTCACAGACCACATTTCTAGTTGCAGGAAGCTAAGGCTTTTTTTTGTTTAACATCAGATAGATGAGCATAAATATTTAACTGGTAATTTGACCCATTTGTGTAAAGTTAAGCACACAGGACTCAAACATTCTTCCTATGAAAAACACACTCAAATCTACTGTAAAAAAATTAAGAGTTAAATTTTTGTTGGCAACTGAAGCCAAAGTTTACACTAGTAGTAATCAGATTTATGTTTGGCTTCATCACCATGCCATTTGAGTTGAAATCTAGTTGAAAATAAGATTCCAATTAAACATTGGAATGGAATACAATCGATAATAAAATTTAAATGTAATATTAATTACAGCATGGCATGCAATTTAATAAGGAACAAAATCAAGCAGCATCCCATTATATACTATCTATATTCCCATACTCATTTCATTATATATTATAATGGTGAGAATGGGCAAATAGTTGCAGTCTAGTTTCTTTTCTAAAAATGAGAAACAACCATTTGTTTGTGACCAGTGGACCTTTGATGTCAGGTGACATGGACTATCTAACTTGCAAGAGCATGTCCCATAGAGGGTGAGTGGTGGCAGTCACACACACCTTCTCATCACCTGACACGGTGAGGGCGCCATTGTATGATGGCTCATTAGGACCATTTCTCGTTCCAAAGGCATCCACTTCCAGAGCTATGTTCTGCTTCCTCAGTGAGTGGATGAAGTCATCGATGCTTGACCCTACCGTGAGGAGAAGAGCAAACACAGAAAGAAAGGAATAAAGTGATGGTCAAGTAATAATAACAGCAGCAACGATAATAATAACTTCACTCAAGGCACATGAAGCACATGAAGATTCTCTTAAAAGGACAAAATCGATGCTATGGCGTTAATGAGTAGGCATTTACTCGTAACTTCTGTTCATGTAAAATAGTACTTAAAATTTACAGATCATTCTTGATGATATTAATTATTCTATTTGCTTATAAATTTGTTCAAAGTTGGAAGCAGGCTTTTCCCCTCTGCTTCCTATATATATATAAACATTGAGAAAATGATGTAGAAGAATGTAGAAAATGATGTAGAAGGAGGCCAATCAATGGTTCACCTTTTGTTGCCTTGTGCAATAAGCTATAGCGTTTAAGTAAACTTGCAAATGTATTCTTAAAACAAACCTTCCTTTTATATTTCATTTTGAATTAATGTCCTGTTTGACCTCATATGAGCTTTCTAAAACATACAGATTTGTTTTTTCCTGCATGGCTTCTGTTTACCAGGGGACCTTTCCACAAGACATCCAGAAGCTGCATGTTAATTTCACCTGTTTTATTGATGACCAGTAAACGGGTCAGAGGAGCTTCAGGCTGTTGTCCCGGAGACAGGAAGTACATGTTAGGAGACAGTCCCCAAGAATAGTGTTTTTGGTATAACTCATAGAATAGATGTTCCAAAAGCTGAGGACAAAAGCTAATGCCAAAAAGTAACAACCTATGTGGGAAAAAAGGTAAGAGAAAAAAATTCATCAATAGCAACTTTTGTACACTGTAAATTTGAACAAATAATGGATGTCTGAACAAATTATTTTCACTAAGCAGACACAGAGACTATGCTCCCCTGCCACCCTTGGACATCTCATTACATTTAGGAAGTCTGCTAATTATGACTGTCAAAGTTCTCCTCCCACAACTATTCCTTAGCTTTGTCTCAATCTTTTTTTTTTATGGTCTTTTTTTTTTATTAAAATATTTTAAAATTTACATATACTTGCCATTAATTGTAATCCCCATGTATTCCCCATCACCATCTCACCAGTGCACCAACAC
>JAGFMF010012271.1:6835371-6907592 GCA_019455555.1 Galemys pyrenaicus
CTTTCTTTCTTTCTTTCTTTCTTTCTTTCTTTCTTTCTTTCTTTCTTTCTTTCTTTCTTTCTTTCTTTCTTTCTTTCTTTCTTTCTTTCTTTCTTTCCATTGCAAGCTGGCACATCACCAACACTGAAACTCTTCCTCCTTCTACTTCCAATTTCTATGAATTATATTTTCTCATTCATTTAGGCTGTAAAACTCAGTCACCTTATACTCATTTCTCTCCCTTAAGTCCCATTTCCAAATGGATGGGAACCGGCATCTACCATATCATCACTACTACTTGCCTCCTCTGCTCTCTCTTCCACCTTTCAAATGTGAACCATAATCACTTCTTCCTTGATCTCTTTCAATATTTTCCTAAAAGACTGTTTCCTTCACTTCCAGTGTCTTCTATTTCCAAAACTTTTTTGCACTGTTGCCTAATTAAGCTTCTCGGCATTCTGTTCTAAATTATACCCATTACTTGTTGAAGATGAAAACTAAAACTTCAGTAGTTCCTTATGAGTCATAAAGTTCACAATCTTTAGTTCTTATTTTCATTCTTTGGACACCTTGTATTGTAACTATGTCAAATTCATTGCAGTTCTTCAGTTCTCCTGTCTGCTGATGGACTCCTCTCCATGCTCATTATTGCTCCTGCCACGATTTCTAACCTCCCTTCTTTTCCTTAACTATTAAATTTTCTATACCAAATTGAAGTCATCTTTCATGACTTTTCATAAGATTCTCTCCTGATGCCCTTAGTTGGGCATACTCTCCCCAATACTGAATGTTGTTCTTGACAATATTATCTAATTTCACACTTTTGTTTTAACTGTACACCATTGCATTGTTTAGTGATGGGATACATTCTGAGAACTATGTTGCTAGGCAATGCTGTCATGTTATTGTCCACAGAGTGAAATTACATAAGCCTCCATGGTGTAGTCTCCTCAGTGTAGCCTTCTACACACCTAGGCTCCACAGAATAGCCCAACTGGATCATGATTGTATATGTGGTCCATTGTTGACCAAATCCAAGACTGTACTTTTAATCACCCTCTTCCAGAGCCGAATCTCATGTTTGATTTATTTTGAGATGTTACAGACATGTAACACAGAGTGTGAAGCAAAGGTGCACACAAATATTTTTGAATGAATGAGTGTCCTGAGTGGGGAACAACTCATGCACAAAAGCATTGCTCACTGCAGAGCCAGAAACTACAGAGGAATGTGTGAGCCACACAGGATGTGCCAAATAGTGATGCTCAGCCTTTGTTAAGATACAGCTGTGCATAGAACTACTTTGGGGAGAGAGGCAAGTCTTTGGGGTGGGACCTGAGGGCTAAGTCCATGCTTCTGAAAAGCGAATTCAATGCTGGATAAGAGCAGATTTTTTGAAAACTGAAAAAAAATTTTTTTAATTTTATCTGGTTTAATTACCTACCCACATAAGCAACTGGAGATTGGTTTCTGTTTTCAAAAGACTGTATGCAGCAGCTGAATTTATTTTATATGAGTTTTTCTTTGATTTTTCAATTGGTCCTTTTTTGACTTTGACTTGACATAATGAATATCTGAAATATTCAGTTACTCACATGGTCAAAAGAGTTTTCTTTTCATTCTTTAACTTTAGGAAGCGAATTTTTGCTATTGCACAGAGTTGCTGTCTCCAGAGACTCATGCCGCTGATTGTTGTCTTTGTTTCATTAAGGGAAGACAAAACTTGTTCCAGCTCAACAAGACTTCCTGTATCTTTTGTCCTATCGTTTTGTAACTTGCCCCAAACCCCAGTACCTATAAAACATAAAACCAGTTACTTATGAAGTCCCATTTTAGGTGTGTGTTATTTAGCTTTGCCTATGATCATCTTTTCACAAAAAGGTGCTACTGAAGAGCATTTTGGACAAAGATACAAAAAATCTGATTCATGGCATTATTGGAACAATTACTAAAAAAATGGAAATGAAGCAAAATAATGATATCATAAATGCCTAATTTTGTATTTTCTGAAAAAAATTTTGTGTCCAAAGCTTTGTAGGACTTAATTCTAGGGAGACCAATGAATAGAGGTTCATTGCCAGCTAAGAAAAAATTTACACCTGCAAGAGATAAGGTTTTGTATATTTCTGACCATGGTGGATGAATTAGTACATGTAAAAATTTCTTCTCCCTGTACCAGGGCAAGAACATTGGTCAAGACAATGTTTCTCAATATAACCATGGCTGGAAACAAGACAAAAATTTCCTCTTTTGGAAGAGAAGCCCAGAGAAACTGACCAACTATACTTATAGAAAACCATGTGAAATTTACATTAAAAGTGAAGAGATATATGCAACAAAAAGACATCAAATATATATCTCCAAAATTGGGTAAAAGATGGAAAGTGGAATTTTAAAACACACTTGATTAGGGAGAGAAGAAAAAAAAAAAAAGGAGCATGGCAAAGAACAAGCACTGTAGGATAAAAATAAACCAGAAACAAGGAAATGCTTCAGAGCAATGAGAAAGGAAAATAGACCCTTTCCAAAGAATGGCAAAACTGACAGCAAATCCCTCAGCAGCAGCAATGGAATCCTGAAGCACTGGAATGGCACATAGAAAAAGCTACAAGAAAAGTAACTGGCATCCTACAATTTTAATTTTCTTTTCTCTATGTCGAATATGTTGTATATTCAACAAGTATTACATCATCTTCTCCACAATAGCCTAGTCTTATACACTGATGTATTCCATATGCCTAGTAAGATACATTGTACAAAAATAAGGAATGCCAGGTGGGAGATCAGCATTAAGAGAAAAGGGAATGAAACAGAAATACATTTCCCATGTGCTCCAAGTTTCTCCAAAATCAGACATAATCTATAGCTCCAAAAGCATACAACTTGATCATTAAAAGTACATTTTCAAAATAAAATATTTCACAGAAAGATAAAATTCAAATTTCTTTTTTACCTGATTCATCAAGAGCTGCTTTTCCTTCTAATTTCAAGAACACTTCATTCAAAGTTGTCATGGAAACACCATAATTCTCAATACCCTGGTTACAACATCTATCAAGATCCCTGTAAAGGTCTGCATGTAGGCACAGAATGCATAAAAAATATAATTTTTAGTTTATTAATTTTAGTTTATTAATAATAATTTATATTTGTAAAAATAGAAAACAAGTATGATAAACCAAATGAATTCATCAAATAGGAAAAAAATCAAACAAATTTTATTTATTTATTTATTTTTACTGTAACTTTATAAGAGACTCTGAGCTACACTCAGCTAGATTACTCTTGGGTTTCCCCACCTCCACCACCCCTTACCCCTTTGACACTGTCTTCCCCCATTCCCTGGACCTCAGATTCCTCACTTCATTCATTGGTATTCATTAACATTCAATAAAAATTTCACCTTGTTGAACTGTTTGCTATATAAATGTCCATTATTTATCTTGGCCATTCTGTCTTACTTTGCTGCACATAATTCCCTGGAACTCCTTCCATTTTGCTATAAATGGCATTTCATCGTTTCTTATAAATTGAGTGTAAAAGTTTAAACATTTCATTTTTCATTCTTAGAAAACTATACATGTGGTAGAATTTGGAGAACATTTTATATTTTATCTAAATGTCTTTTAAAGAAATTGTTAGAATAAAGGAGTTTTTGGGAGCTATTTAGGATGAGACAAGGTCATGAGGGTAGAGACTTCACAAACAGGGTTAGGGCACCTTTCTAAGAAACAGGAAAGCTCATTTCCTCTCCCAGCTCTATGAGCTATAAAGAGAAGTGGGTAGTCTGCAACTCGGGAGAGATTGCCCACCAGAATTCAGCTGTGCTGGCACCTAACCTTGGACTTCTACTCTCCAGACTGTGAGAAATAAATGCATGTCGTTGGTAAGCCACCCAGTCTATGGGGTCTGTTACAACAGCCTGAACTGAAATAGAAAATGTTTAATTCAAATACCCATTAATTAAGTAGTATTTTACCAATAATAGAGATTTTGATTTCATATTAGAGATAACTGTTAGATTACTTTAAAAGAACCAAGCAGTTAAATTATACAAAAGAAATAATGTTTATGGAAAAAAATTAAGTGCTACATAATTTTCCCTTGTTTAAAAAAATGTGAATTAAAGAACAAATGCATGAATATAGCTTTGCATTCTCTCTCCTCTATCTCTTGACTTAACACCACTGTTATTGTTAGTAACATTGACATAAAGCATGCCGTGGTCTCGAAATTATGTTACCTGGAAATTTGTTTGTCCTTCCCAAAGGCAAAATATATACAAGCTTCTCTTCACTTTGTGCTGTTAGTTTGGCATCAGGGATGTGCTGTTTAACCAGCGATGTTATACTGTCTGGATTGCACATTTCATTCAGATGCAAACTACATTTTAAAAGGATAAAGTTATTTCTATACAACATCATCTTTACCAAAATTGTACTAGGGCCTTGTCACTTCATTAATATTTGTGAGATAAAATGTATAATCTAAGGATAGAAGATAAGATAAAAAGTATCAAATTTACAACATGGTGTAGGAACCAGTACAAGGGATACAAATATCACCCAAGAAGAAAAGAGATTTCAGCCACATCTGGCTTTAAAAAAAGCATCCTACCTCAAAACTCTTGGGAGATGAAGCAGTGCGTTGAGAAACTAGATAGGAAAAGGTGATGGGGTGAGTAGAGGGGAAAGCCCAATTTTGCGTGTTCTGTTCAAACACTCAAATTTAAATTCTAGTAAGAAATTATGAGTTCTACAAAAAAATGAGGACTTGAATGTGATTTTAAAAAAAGGCAGCAATAATTTCACATAGTCATTTAGAATTTGGTCCTGATGTCAGGCCTCATGTCTCTGGGCACTTATTTTTATCTGTGTGCTGAAATAATACTCTGCTCTCAGAAGAATTTTGAAAGACAATAAAATTAAGTATGAGTTAGCACAGGGCTTTATCTGTACTAAAGAAGCTCAATATATGTTAGTTATTTTTCTCTCTTTTTTGGTTCAAAATGTGTTCAAGTCAAAGCTGGTCTGTTTTCTTGATGAAAACATAAAGTTCTTCATGGAATCTCTGGATTTGAGAAGCACTGTTAAAGTCACATCCATTGAAATTTACTGAGGCTACAAAATGAGAGAACCCCAATTGGATTTGATGATGCAAACCTAGAAAATCAATTTTCGAAAAACTGTTTTGTGTTTTGAGCACTCTGTGCTAAGCATTCCCAAATGGGAAGGATACGAACCTTCCTGAAATAAGCTTGAAATGCACAGGGAATCTGAACCAGAGGGAAGTTGAGTTAACTCAGCTTAGCATTTGCACCTTGTCAGTTTTCCTTCTTTCCTACTAAAAGTAGGTTTTATTACTACTATTTTATAAATGAAGTTACTGAGGATCAAAATCAATTAAGTATCCTAAGGCAACAATTCAAAATAGTGCTTTCAGAGTTCTAGAAAAGAGGATGTCTAATGAAGAGAAAACACTCATAAAATCTCTTCAAGAATGTACAAGGTTTGAACATAGTCATAAATTATTGCAAGAGGACATGTCAATCAGATGTCCTACCTCAAGCATAAACAAGACAAGCAGAATACAGAACGTGCCTGGAAAACAGAGTGGCTCATTTTCGTTGGATGGTCCTGACTGAATGAAGTTGCACCAAGCAATCACGAGGGAATGGTAGGTTAGGTCAGGTGACCAAGTCAAACACTCAGTATAGGTAACTGGGGTTGGGGGGGACGATCCATTCAACCACTAGGGATAAAACGACTTGATTTTTTAAGAAAGACAAATATTTTAGAAGGAAGCATAGGAGTGATTCATAGCACACCTATAATTTTGTTCCAAAGAATAATAAATGATGAGACATTGGGTAGAACATCGACACTCTCTGACATAAAGGAGGATGGTAACACCATCTCCTTGAGTTATTTGGAGGATTAAATGTGATTAAATGCCTTAGAAAGTACAAAAAATATAGCAAACATTTAAAAAATGATAGACATTACTCAATAATGATAATGATTATGATATGGAAAGGCAGCAGAATGTCAAGAAAGAAAACAAAGTCAGAGAGAAAGTTATTGATTTTTTTCAAGGTGCATGAAAATATGAGAGGTGTAGGATATCAATAAATCTCTCTTAGCAAATAATACGCTGTGAAAACATATTCCAAAATCTTTATTTAAATGTAGCTTAATCATCTTTATAGTCTCACTGTCTACCATCTCATAATCCTACATTCTTGCTAAGAGAAGTTTTAGCATAGTTCTAACACAGTTCTCCTCAAATGAACTTACACTCATGTGTCCTATGTTAGCATACTAACACTGACATCACCTGTCCCCAGTATGTTCCAACATGTCTGCACAACCCAGGTCTGTACCTTAAATGGTAGCCAATGCCCCATTTCTGCTTCAGGAATAGAGAAGAGCCTGCACACTTCAATCTCCCAGTGGATATAAACACCTTCCTATCTAAGTAGAAAAAAACAAATAGGTTGTATTAAGGAGCTATTCTTTCACGATTTGTAAAAGAACAAATTCACTAATAAATAATGTATCTTAAGAACATGATCTGGTAAAATAGATATATTCTCATTCTTTCTCATCCAATGAGTAAAATAAGTTTATTTTCTAGTATATTTAGCACACTGATCACCTATCAAAGGAATCTGCCTCAAGTCAAATGGCATCCATATTAAACTTCTTTGTGAGTATGTTACATTTTACAACAAATGCAATACTTTGCAATAGGATCAGAGCATTCCCATGGGGAACGTATTCAGGGATGTAGACACTCAAATGGATGAGTGTGAGATTCTCCCATAATGCCTCTTGGCAGTCACACCTAGCAGCTGTGATAGGATATTTCCTTAGAGACCACATGTGTTCCTAACTCCTTTGCTAACATATATGATAGAAAACCAAGAGTCACCAGCCAAGATGTCAGCCTCATCCATGAACTGGGTGCTGAAGAGAATGACTCTGTCTGATTTTCTCTCCTTCAGTAGGCTCCACACACGGTGCCTTGAAAGAGGATCTGAGCCAGCAGTTGGTTCATCCAATAGCAAAACCTGTGCGGCAGGAAAGCATATATATATATCCATGTTTTCCTTTCCTGCAAGGTTATTTTTTTAAAGCAATATAATTAGGAGTACATACTTGGAGTATATACTGTCCCAATACACTAGGAGAAATATCTTAGTACTTAATTTTCCATTGTAAGAGTTCTCTTCCATTCATGATTTGCAAATGAAGTTTGATGGAATAAAATAGTTTTATATTCAGGACAAGCAGAATGGACTACAGTGTCATTGAAAAAAAAATAGCTTTATAGTCCTGATTCTGATTTCACCAGTAATTTTGACTTACCTGAGGATCTCCTAAAATCGCAATCCCAAAAGTGAGTTTTCTTTTTTGTCCTCCGCTTAAATTTTGAGCAAGAATGTCTTGAATATTTTTTATCTCTAAGTCCTGTATCACTCGTTGTACCTGAGTAAATAAAGGATTTTTAGTACAAAATTCAGAATGTTTTTATTTACTAGCATTTTGATGCTTTTTACAAAGTTGTTTTTTTTAACCTTTAGATAACATGTGGTAGAAATAGCACAGACAAATTCAGAGTTTTCTAGTTAATCCACTTCATGATTGTGACTGTGTCATCTAATGTGTTCATTTACCTCTTGCTCAACTTCATGTGACTGAATCCCTTTTACTTTAGCAAATAGCCTCAGATTTTCTCTCACTGTGAGAAAGCCAAATTGCACATTGAATTGTGGACAAACTCCAGTGAGCTTGCTGACAGCTTCCAAGTCAGCGGTTTCTGAAAGGGAGTGATTGTAGATGGTGACTGACCCTAAGAGTAGAAGGGAGAGAATTAGCATCAGGATACAGTACCATAAAATGTAAAGCAGTGTGTGTTAATCACCAATCTTTAAAACACATTTTAGCTACATTGAGCAATGACAAATTTAATGTTCATGATAAACCTGATGTAGTTAGAATGACAATTAGTAAGCACAAAGCTACTCATTATGAAATATTTAAACCATAAAGATTTTCCTAAAGAGAATATAAATATGTGAAAAAAATTTGAAGAAATTTAAAAACTTTTTTCTTTTTTAAAAAGGTTTATTTTTATTTATTTATGCATACAAGAACTGGGGTGCAGGCCAGAGGCACAGGCCTCTGGTGAGAGGATTCACCAGAGACAGAGTCGGGAGCAGAACAAGCGTATCTACTGAAGTACACTACTGAGGGGCGCAGTGGGCGAGACATGAGAGGTCTGCTGCGCTATGTGGGTCACCTCCTTGCCTGGGGATTGAATTCATGCCGCAGTGGCTGGCAATAACTTGATAGTGCTAAGACTTTACCTCTTGCACCACCAGGGAGGCCTTAAAACTTTTCTCTTAGTACTGGTATGTGATTAGTAATTGATGAAACTACTAACTGGAAATTAACAAAGCTACTTGACTAGTAAAATGCACCATGAATTCATTTGCCTATATTCTTGTCACTGGCTGATTATCTTCTCACCTGATGTTGGAGCCAAAAGCCCACTGAGTACATTCAGCAGGGTGGATTTTCCAGCACCACTGTGACCGAGGAGGGCAGTGATCTGGCCTTCATATATGTCAAACACCAGACCTGTATTGTTTCAAAAATATAATTATACTCCGAGCCTATCTGGTAACTTTACATTCTTTTAATTTTTTATAATTTCTTATAGCATGTATACATTGGCTAGCAAGAGTCAAAGTAAAATCTGTCCACTTTTTTTCTTTAAAATTATCTCCTCTGTGTTGCATACTTCATAATTGTTACATTGTAATAATGTTATTATGTGATTAGAAAATTTTTAGATAAAATTAAAGTCTATTAAAGATAGACTGACTATAATAACAGTAGTTTTAAGATTAGGGAATATGATGAGTTGAAAATAAAGATAATGCTCTTGCTTATCTGGCAAACCAACTGGCTATCAGTGGTGTACCTGACTTTTTAAAATTGTGATATGGTTTTAAATTTACTTGGAAGGGAACAATGTGTACAAATAAAGAAGAACCATGGTATCTGGAGTTTCTGTTCTTAATCCCTTCCAACATGGTAAAAAGGGAGGAGCCGTCATAAAGCAAACAGCTATGTAGGGGAGGAGTACATATAAATAAAAAACCTATGAAATATGAACATACTTTATTACCTTTCAAAGCTTCTACTTTTTCATGTTTTCCTTTTTCATATTCTTTCTTAAGATTTTTTATTCTAGAAAAAAGAAGAAAATATTTTGAGGGATTATGAAAGTGGTCAGAAAGTTTGGGATTCTTTCCTTCCTGTGTACCCTGGCCCCTGACTACAGAAGCATACAGGACACCCTTATAGATGCAGAATTTCTGATCATTGTAAGCTGACAATCTGCACTAAAAGAAGCAGCAGCAAACACATGGAAATAGAATGCTGGAGAGCGGTGGGGGGGGGGGGAGAGAGAGAAAGAGAGAGAGAGAGAGAGAGAGAGAAGAGAATATAAAGATTATTTCTTTAATGATGTTTATTCGCACACCATAAAGTGTCAGTGCAGCTTGGGTGTAGGTATACAAAGATGCAAATCTTTATCACATCTGTATTCTACCTGATAGCCATTTGATTTTTCCATGTAATTTATTTATTACCTGATGGCTTCTTTTCCATGGAATTCTGGAGACACTGGTTCAAAAGAGTCATTAGATAAAGAATTTGAATCTGTTTCATTCTCAAGAGCCACATGATCAACCCTTTGGGGTTGAAACCAGAAAGAGGACTTCAGGAAAAACCAGGGAGAATGTCGATGTCCATATTCAGCTTCATGAACAGAAGACAATTAAATACTGGGTCAATCACCACTTTATGGATAATATCCACCCCAGAGCATCACATCAATACAATCTCCTTTATGCTAAAACTCAATACATTTTCACCTAAAGGTCTTGCTCTTTCAATATGCCCATGATATATACAAACAGTGAGAAACATGTAACTGAGGGGTTATTATCTACTATGATGTTTTTAATATGAGAAGCATGTTGCATTGTTACTAATTAGAAATCCCTCAAGATAGCAAGAGATAATTCAGAAGGAATTTAAATACAATATTAAGCAAAATCTTAACTCAATTTGCCCAAATACTTAAATACATCTCCCAGAGTTGGTGGTTATTCTGAGAAATAGGCATTGTGTCATTGCCTGGTGATGTTTTAACAAGTCAACAATGACAGATGAATCTAGAACATAAGGTTCTCCAGAGAACTTGGGGCAGGAAATAACAGACAAATCTTAAGACTGAAAGAAATGGAGCAAGATAATAGAAGTGAAGAAGCAAAGTAAAGGACTTCTTGGTGTAATTCTCAGCAATATAAACATAGCTGTAGCTAATAATTACTCTTAGTACTCTTATCACAAGAACTAGAAAATAAATAAATTACAGGAAACTGGAATATGGGTGACTACGGAAATTTCCACAACAAAGAAAAGATGATTGATTTAGCTTATTCCTAAGTTTACTTTTATGAACTAACTCATGCTAGACATTTTTTTTCAAAAGTCATTGTTCTGTATGTCAATCGTCTCAGAAAGATGAGTAAATATTCAAGTTTCCTTCCTTTCTTAATTAATCTTCCCATTCTTTTCACTACCTTCTCACTAATAGTTATCTAATAGGAAGTAGGATGGGATAAACAAACTCCTTAGGCAAAGACCTTCCTTCTCTCTAGGACAGATTTGCTTTTTCAATGCAATTATAATGTTATGGATTTATAACCCATAATTGCTTAGCAGGTGAGTTAAATTGGGAAGCATTTTGAAATTCTTAAAAGATAGTGTCAAGCACTAGTATCCTTCACCTAGTTCTGCTACAATATTAACAGTATAATTTTCCATAATCTCTTGTGCTTCTTTTTAAAAACAAATAATCTAAAGTATTATGGCAGAATACTTATTAGATGGTAACTCTATAAAGTCTGGAATACCTTTAAGCTTATTTAAGAATTTTGAAGAAAGATGTTTGATAATTTATGCTCAATACATTATAGACAGTTATTCTAAAGAAATGCAATGAATGAAATTGTGTTGAATCACAACCATGTTACTACTTACCAGGCAAAATTTTGTCAAAATACAATGTCAATACCAAATATAGAAGAGCATCAAATATTAACATGAAGAAAGTTACTATTATTAAGTAGGGATTGTTTGCAGAATCCAAATGGACATTAGAATTCACATCATAGTCCAAATGTATGAGCTGAAAAAAAAATGTTGAATTTTAAAAGGATGAATAAAACATTAAAAAAGAAGAATTATTTTTGTCTTATTTCTGGTAGACACTAAGATTGAATAGATATAAATAGACATAATTCTTGTCTTTACAGCATTCTAATCTACTGGAAGAAAAAGCAATGAAATGATCCAACTCTAAAGTAACTTGGAGGAATTAATGGAGATAGAAACTACAGACACAGAGACACATACAGCAGTAGACAAATCCTCTAGGAGGAGGTGGAAACTCAAGGAAGGTGAATTTGGAGCTGGGAACATAAGGATTGCACTGAGTAAGGATGGGGGAAGTAAGGAATTCCAGACAGGAAACCATATGAGAATGAGAACATAGAGGGGTGAGAGTATTTCTGTAATTGTGCAAAAGACAGAAGAATAATTTCTTTGTAACTTAATTATATGACATAATATGAGTTCATATGTAATATAACTATGTTTTACATTTAGCATTTTATATCTATGATGTCATAGTAGAATTAAAGTTCCTAAGAAGAGGTTGTTTCATCAATAATTAGCCAATCAAAAAGTATAAATGCAAGTTACTTTCAAATTCCTGGTTTTCAAATACTTGTAATACTATTAAGGGATCACACTACCTGTGCATTAAATTAGATTAACACTATCATATCATCAGGAAAACAAAAATTACAAATTACAAGTATATCATTAGGAAAAAAAGCATTAAAGGTAAAAGTTGAGTTATATCCATAGAGAGGATTAAGCTATAATTGATAACTTACAAGACTGATTATGCTGAGAGAAATAAATGAAAACCTCTCCTATCACATAGGTATGTATCTTTACAAAAGTGGACAGGAATTTTAATGCTTCAAACCTGTAGCATGAATTACTCAGAGAGACCCTCTTCTAACTGTACTGTAAAAAGTGAAATAGTTAAATTAACTCTTACCTGGGCCATTCCAGCAGTGAAAGCAAAAGGGCTAAGAAGACACAAGGTCCACTCCCAAAAAGCAGGGAGATGTCTGTATAATGCAGTGAATCCCAGACTTCCCCAAAAGACAATCAGGAGAAAGACCACCAAGCCAGTAAGGAAGGGTTTCTTTACCAACACGCTCACTAAGAAAGCTAAAGTTATCTGGGAAGATACAAAAACTTTAGTGAGTACATAATTCTCTGAGAGTCATCAGTAGAATAATAAAATGAGTTTCATATCACAAAAGAGTATTTCATCTATATTCCACTCTGAGATACAGTTTCCTATAAATACTGAAATATTGCAAAGAGAAGGGAAAGAGTGGGATGAGAGTCTGTGAGAAATGACCAGTAGGTTTCACTGAGAAAAAAGGAGAGAAGGGAGAGAGAAAAAGAGAGGGAGAAGAAGGGTGTTAATTTCACGAACTCACCAGAGACAGGCCATATAGGAGGAAAAGGATGAAGACCACCATGAAGCCAGTTAGGACAACAACCTGGGTAGATTTCACAATAAGAGCCATCAATATGGCCATAATGAACGTGAAGCCAGCATACAGCAACCCCCAGGAGAACCTAACAGAGAAACAGAACATCAGCTCAGTTGGCTGTTAGTTCATCACTTGTTCATTCAGCAAATGATTTGCAAAGCTTCTCATTTGTCAAGAATACAATAGCCAAAGGAAGTACAACAGCTAATAAATAGATGTTCTCTACCTCAAAAGTTCATTTTCTACAGGAGAAGGGAGGCCACAAATGAGTCAAGTTAAAGTAGGTAGTTAACCACAATAAAAGAAAGAGACTGGATGATAGAATGAGAGCAATTGGGAGAGGTTTTCAGTGTGACATCTATGAGTGTCATTTCTTGACTGTCTTTAGTTAAGTAATTATATAAATACCATGGATAAGATATACATAATGACATAAGGACCAGCATATTTTTTCTCTAAAAAGCCAAACAAATATTTTAGGCTTTGTGTGTAATAAGTTTGCTTTGTAGCATAAAACTCTTCATAGGCAATATTCAATGTATTTTTGTGTTCCAGTAAAAATTTATTTGTGGACAATGAATTTGATTTTCACATAAACATTTGTGTGCCATTAAATATTACTGCTCCTTGGATTTTTCCCTAAGCATTAAGAAAGACCCATTTATAATTTTCAGATTGTATAAAAGTGGGCTATCATTTGCCAACTCTGACATGAATTATTAGAAATTAGATATAGAGGCAGATATACACAAAGGCAAGGATGATGTTTATATATGTCAATGAATGTGAAGATAGGTTGTTCTTACTATTAATACCAAAGAAACAGGAAGAAATTTCTTTAGAAGAGAAAGGGAACAAATAAGCTTTTCAAGCACATGGATCTGGGTTCAAGTTTTCTCTCATACATTGAAATTGTGCTTCTGAGAGGTAGTTATGTCTGCAGCAAACCTTGTTGCCTTTTGTTATAAAAGAGAAAAAAATCTCTGAATTTTGTTTAGCTAGCAAAAATAGGCACTCATGTAGGTCTCTAGTAAAGGTAAAGGGACTTAATGCAAACTTTGGAAAAGCAGGGAATACCTGTACTTTCTTTGGCTAAATTCATTAGAAAATTTTATTTTATTGTCAATTGGGAATTTGATCCTTAGTTTCATAACTTGCATCTACTGTTCTCCCAGGCCATACTTTCCAAAGTTCTACAATCTGCCATCTATTTATATAACATTTAATAATGAATTTATATAATGCACTTTAAATACAATTCTTTCTTTAATCCCCATGACCAAGTAGAGATAAACATTATTATCAATGTTTCACAGAAAAAAAAAAAACCCTGATGTTTAAAGAAATTAGGGTATTTGTTCAAGGTGGTATAGCCCAGATAGAGATGAAGTGTGGTTTCCTGCTCCATCCCCTTCAGCATGTCTGGTGAGAAAAGCTCTGGGCCTAAATAGCACGATCACTCATTCAATATGGGGTCAGAATCATTCTTTCAAGTAAATATCTGAAACATATATTCCATCAAACATTGGCAGTCTCGGGTTCTTATATATTTGAGTTTACCGGTATCTGTTTGCCACTGACTGAGAGCCATTATCATTTGTATAGTGTCCTGGGTATCAGTAGATAGCTTCAGGATCAGACTTTCTTTTATTAATTTTTTTGGAAATTTTTTTCTTGAAAGTTTATTTTATTTTTTAATATAGATATATTTTACATTATTCTTCCTTTTTGTACAATGCATGCTTTCTCTTCTCAGGTGTAGTCCCTGTAAAATTCCAATCACCAATTCACCCATACCATAGTCACTTGTGTAAGAACACATTCCCTGCCCTGTTTTGATCCCTCGCACTCCCCCTCCCCGGCAGAGTATCTCTGATAATTTTGTTTTTTAATTTATTATAATTTTTTTCATGGTCCCTTATTTGGTTCCCCTACATTCCTCCTTTAAGTGAAACCATCTGATATTTTTCTTGTTCCTTCTGGCTTATTTCACTGAGCATAATCCCTTCCAGCTCCATCCATGTTAGTGCAAATGGCATGAGACTTTCTTTAATTCAAAGAGGTATAAAAGTTGCATTTATGAAGTCTAAAGGTCCATCTCCTTCACCAAAATGCACTATTTGTGAAAGCACCAAGTTTAAAACTGATATGTTGAGCACACCACCATATTAGCTTGCTCTATTTATTTGTGCTGTGTGATGGATTGTAGCCATGTGATTTACCAGAATGCTGACTCTCGAAGTCCCATCATTGTCATCAATGACTTAATGCATTTTCTTTCCTGTGCAACATTGACTGAGACATAGTATATGAACGCAGAAAAAGAGATAATGCAGAAGAAAATGAAAAAATCCGTCGTGACTCCTGCTTGGGCAACAAAAGGTAATAGCTTCATATTTATGCCAGTAACTGACATGAGCTCTTCCATCACTGAATGATTTGTTGTGATCTGAAGAAAGATATCAAGAAATAAACTGTTATCATTAAACTAATTATAACCTCAGGCACTTTCTCTCAATTAGAAGAAGCTATATATATTTCACATTTAATGTATATATGTCCATCATGACCTGGCCCCTGTGAGGAAAAAAACAGAAGAAAGACTCTTTTTCTCCTGAATTTTTAGGTCATCCTTATTTACTATCTCTACTGGACAAAACTCTACTCATGCATGAAGTCTCTGCTTAAATGTCACTTCAGTTCATACATCTTTTCTGATATTTCTCATCAGTGTCTTCCAGTTCATTGTTTACCTACCATACCACTTCTGATTCCATCATAGAACCTAAACTCTTATTACAGCTATATGTCCATATTTCTATCTCCTCACTACCTAGATTCCCAAATTCTACTTATTTCCTAAACCTCAATGCTTAGCATAATGGTGTCAATATAGAAGTTGTTAGGCATATTGCAACAAAGTACTCAAGTGCATAAATTAATAGGACAGTCCTTTATAGCACCATCCATCGAAATTCAACTCACATTGTAACTGTGTTCCCTTAATACTCACTTCTATGATGGCAGCATTAATGGCAGCTTGGAAAGCAACAAAGCCTTTCTCCCAGAACATGGATCCTTCACAAGTGATTTTTTCATCTAGTGCTTGACAATGTGCTATAGGAAAAGAAGATCACAAATATGATGGGATGAGATGATCTTGGTTAGAGGAAAAATCAAAAGTTCACATGTTCCAACATGTACTCCTAGTCCATGCTAGTACATGGCAAGATTGTTCACGAGAGGTTCCATAGAGTTCATCCAAGGAGAATATACTGGAATTCATTTTTTAAAAACCAAGGTAACGTTGGCTTACATTATTGTTGGTATTTTGGAAGTATAAGCTCCCCCTTCAGGTGTAGTTACTGTAACGCACCCACCACCAAATCACCCTTCGTCCACTGCCACAATCCACTGTGCTCCTTCCCCTCTTTGTTCTTGTCCCTCTTCCCAATTTGGATCCTTCAGTTCTATAGTCAGCTATCAAGGGTTAGTTTTCAAGCTTGTCTTTATCTGCCCCTATTTGATTTCTTCATATTCCACATACAAGGGGCACCATATATTGGAATGCTTTACTGATATTCTTAAGATTAATTCTCAATAATTTTGCAGTCTCTCTTTTAATTTGCTCCATTAGTTGTTTTGTTGAACTTCACTCTTATTTTGTTTGGACCAAGAAAGCACAAATTTTTAAAAAAACGTTTGGGAATCATTGAACAAGAGCCTTATCTTGAGATTTTGTTTAGGAGTAATGCAGTAATAACAGCAAATATCATTTCCTAACAAAGCAATTTACATCAAGATCAAAGCTTTATTTCATAGCGATGCATCTCATTTAAGTTCAGAAATTAAAATAATGTGTTGTGTATGTTTGGGTAGTCTTCTGCCATCACACATTTCCCCTCGTGGCTAATGTCATAATAACAAGAGAACTTTTTTTTTTCCTCAGAGGCAAGTTACCTGAATGGTCTCTGTGTTCCTTCATCCTGGGGATTCTAACTCCCCAGGAAAACTTCAAATGATATGAGAAGGAATCATTAAAGATGACTCTCACTGCATCTATAGAATAATTTAAATCCAATTCATCCATGCTTTTTTCATCAGGCCACCCAATGATTGTTCTTCCTGCCAAGTGAGAGAGGGAATAACTCAGTAAAGATTTCTATGTGGTTCAAAGACAGGACATCATATTCAATCACGTTATGGTTTTTTCTTCACTAAAGGCAGTGCTGGTCCTAAACAAGAGATTCACCCTTACAAGGGTGACTGGGATAGTTCAAACATTCTAAATAAAACCAGAAGGGTTAAGTGGCAATCACTTTTTATTACTAATAGATTCTTCCTTTCCAAATACACTACTTAGCCAATAATTAGAGCACAATGAATTTGGAACAATAGCAATATTCATGCATATATTAAAACTTGTGAATACATAGATAGATCTATCTGAAGTTGAAATGTATGCTATAATGATAAGCAGATGTTATAATTATAGTATATATTTCCATCTGACAATGTTGTCAATGTGGTCAAACTTCCAAAGACAGCATAAATTGTTAAAGTTGGAATGTTTTCTCAAAAGACTTTGTTTATTCTAGAATATGTAATGTAAGTGAATGACTGTTACTAACCAAACCCAGACCATGTAACCCAAGTGCTTCTTCACAGATGGGAAACTGTTGCATGCATGTTCCTGGTACACTTGAACATGTTCCTTTGTTCTTTGTATTTTCTGTAATCTGGTAACTGGATCCAGAGACTTAATCACACTCTGGTCCAGTTCATGTTCTTCCATCAGTGTCATTATTTCTAATTGTCTCTCCTTTTGAGATATTGGCAACTGTTGACCTTCAGTGCCCAGATCCACTAACTCAATGGGAGTTTCAAAATGGCAATGTTTGATCTCTATTATTTCTTTTTCTTTTATGAGTAGAAAACTTTCCATTATCTCTTTGGTTATCAATAGTCCATTTCTTAGAGGATAACTGTTGTCCCATTTTCATGCTAAGGACTGATCCTCTAAAGACAAAAAAAGTAATATTTTTCCTTTAACATCATCATGAAATCACAGATTTAAGTATATGTTGAATGAGTTTCAAATCATTCCACTTGTATTTGTGGAAGATCAACTTAAGCCAACTTTGGTCAGTGGGCACCTCTTCAGGCTGAGGACTGAGTCCTTTTGAAGTAACCCATTTGTTCCCAATGGCGTCCTAGCTATCTAGAATGGTAACATTCTTTACCCTGTAAATTCTTTCCCTAAACCTCCCACTTTCCTTCCATCTGTACTGAGACACTGGTGTTTTAAGAACATGGGTGAGGGAAGTCGACTATTTCATAATTACTTATTTGGTCTGTTCCACTTTAACTATATAACAGACTTGGAATAACTTTCTAACATAACACTACCAGCACAATTACTGAAAATGGTTTCAATTGTTCTCAGATGAATACTGGCTTCCTCATAGGGGTTTCTTGTCCCCTTCTGGAACCCTTCAGGTATCCTACTGGTATCCTACTGTATCCCTTTGCTCTTTTACCACCGCCAGAGAGAAAAATAACATGCAGGTCTTTTGTGGTTAGTGCTTCTTCCTTACTCACTTATATTTTGGTATTCAGTGAAGCACTTTGTCATCCAATCTTGTGGTAAACACTGCCCATGATTTCTTGGTTTTGCTATCTGATTTCATTCTCAATTCTTACATATTTGAAGCGATTACAAAATATATGTTGTTAATGCTGCTCAACCTTTCCAGAATCTTCTCACAAATACATCTGACTAGCCCTGGACAATCTCACTTTTATCTTATAATGAGGATAAGTAAACTCTTTTTACATAAGATTTTCCTAGGAGACCAGAAAATAGGATAAGGAAATCCTCTGATACTGGAAAGGAATTTGCATCAATGTTATAAATCTAGAACTTGAACATTTAGCAGTTTACCAAGAAAATCCCAAAAGTGATTTTATGTGTTCTGCAAATGTGGAAATTATCATAATCACCCAGACATACCTTTCATGAATGGGGCTGAAGCCACTTTATTCATTATTTCTTGGGTAGTTGTGGATTCGGGTGCAAATGCAATAATGTAATTAGAATCATTAAAATTATCTACACGTCCCAGATCCATTGCAGGCAATTGAGGAAAGTCATTAACTTGATGTAAATTAGAGGAAAATAGGTATGCAAACAGTACTAGAAGAAATGAGAAAAACCACTCCTTCAAAGCAATGAGAAAAAAGGAAGCAAATGAATCTCTGTTCAACCACAGATTAAACATTCACAGACAATTGAAAACAATTATGTCACGCAGCTGGATTCCATTTTTTCTCTCTCCCAGTTTTCAAATGTCTCATTTTCCCTTTGTCCTTTAAATATGTGATATGCACATTATCTATCAAGACAGAGTTGCAGTATAGAATTGAGAATCTAAGTGGCCATACTTTAATACAAATGTAAAGACTGGATTGCTATATGAACAGCCCAGTGGATAACAGTCATTTGAAACCTAAATGGCAATGATAAAGAACTGTTAGATGGTGTGGGATAGATAACCATCTTCCATCAATAGAAGCAAGTCGTTATTACCCTCATATGCCTGCATGTAGAAAACAAATACAGCTCATCAAAAGAATTCTGAAAGTCTTCATCAATGAGACAACATTCTAGAATTGGAAATGCAAAGGATGCATTTGAAGTCCAGCTATAAGAACATGATGATGAAGATGATGATATAATTCTAAACAAATAGCCAAATAGCTAAAAAAATAAGCATATATCATATTTACCATATGATTCTATTTTAGCTATTTGTTGACAAAATATCTACTAGTATCTGGATAGTAAATTGACAGATACAATGCTTATAGAAAAAGTTTAAAACTGGAAGTAAAACAGCAATATAGAGGTAGAATCCAGCTTTCATATTTATATTTACATAGTCCTTGCTCCATGTGGTGGTTTTCGTACACTTTGATCATTGCCAATCCAAGCATTTTTGAAATATAATTTATGAGTGATTTTATTTTATTTGTGACTTTTTTCCAATTTACTGAATTTTCTACACAAAAATAAACATCATTTAAATAGAAGTAAAAGTGAAAATGCCATTTTTTCCTTTTAATGTATCCATTATTTCCTTTTAATTGATATTGTTTTCATCCCTAGTACTATTGAATAGAAGTACTAGAATTTGACTTGAGTACTTTTAAAACTTCAGATTACTTTCTGAATTAATTCTAAAATACATTCTGCCTCTTTATTTGGTTTTTGCCCTGAAAATTTGTTCTTATTCCTTCATGACTCAGATGAGTTCAAATATTAATAATTTCTATCTTTGCAGAATAGATGTGGCCTTATTTTTCTGGAAGTTTCAGAATATAAGTTCTTTTTTTTTAAAATGCCACAGTAGGACATGCAATAACAATTCTAATTTCAAAGATATCATATTTGAAATAAAAGAAAGTCCAGAATTTGAAAAAAAAGATCCAGCCTGCTAGTTAAAAATGTATTAAACATTAACTGTTTAATAGATAGATATTAAACATTAAATGAAGAAAAAGTCTTTGCTTTTTCTTTTCTTCTAAATATAAGGAGACATAAACTCTGACCATACCAACAAGGTTTCTCTTCTCATCCTCCATTTTTTCAGTAAGTTCTTGCAAAGAAGGGCCCACGTTTGCTGACCCACACTGATGTCCCTTTTGCTCATTCTGACCTGTTTATTTTAAAACAGGGAAGGAAAGGAAGTAAATGTGAAGGTCTGAAATAGAAAACATTGTGCAATCAAGCCAAAAAGAAACCTCCTAACAGCTGTTTCCAATTGCACGCATAGAGGAGGGAGCCAAAGGTTAAAAACAAAGGATGTTCAAGTTAAGTACTGAAAGAAACAAAAATTAAAACAATTATGAGATGTCATGTACATTTATCTTTATTTCCCTGGTAAAAATTAGAGTGTCAAGTAGCTTTGTCACCACAACTTAATGTTGTTCAATTTTCTACTTACACAGACATTTGGTGATTTATTACCAACTCATTACTACTTAGCAATATCCTGACATCAATCAGATCTTGTTCTGGGTATATGTGCCAAGAAAATTCCTTCAGGGCTCCAAGAGGGCATTGCATAAGGATGCTCATGATGTAGAGCAGTGTGGAACAGTATTATAGAGTTTCAATGAACTTTGAGGGATTCAGAGCAATTGATTTGCATCCACATATCAATAAGCAAAGATCTAAAAACCATAGTGCTGATTTTAAAACATGAAAGAAGGTCAGGGAGTAACATCACCATACCATTTCTATTAATGCACAATGCACATTTTTCAAGAACACCCAGGAAGCAGAGGATCACCGTCAAGTAGAAAAGATGACCTGTGGCAGGGGAAAATGGGGACTAAAGTTGAGTATAAACTGGGAGTTGTAAATTAAAAGAAATAAATAATCAAAACAAGGTAGGAGCTTTGTATGAACCAATCATTTTGTGCTCCTTGAGCTCGAAAGTAGGATAAACCTTTTTCTGAGTAAACACCAAAACAGGTCCCAAGAAAGCCATCAAAACAAACAATAACCCCACCAGGAATAAAACTCACAGGCAAGTAGACAGAAAAGCTCATGAACATTCAGAGGCTTCCATATTTTTTTTGATGGCTGGACCAAAGAGTGAGTGGAGAGAGTTTGAATATTAACTAACATTTAATGGTGGCTCCACCTGTTCCACGTAGTTCTAAGTGCTTTGTAAGAACTAGTTTATAATGCCATTTGTGGAAGCATGGATGGAGCTTGAAGGGATTATGCCCAATGAAATAAGTCAAAAGAAAAAAGAAATATAATGGATGGTTTCACTTATAGAAGGTATATAGGAGATCAAGGGGGAAGAAACAACAAAACAAAACAAAACAAACAGACATATTAATACACATTAATAAGTCAGATATTCTGCAGAGGACGGGGAAGGACTGGGATCAAGACAGGGGTTGGAAGAGCACAAGGGACTATGGTGATGGTGCATGGGTGAGTTGTGGTGGAAATTCTATGGGAACTGCACCTGAGAAAAGAAAGCAAATATTGTAAGAAAAATGAAAAAAAAAAAAAAAGAAAAAAAGAAAGAACTAGTTTAATCCTCACAATAAGTTTTCAGCATAGGTTCTGTTATTCTCCCAATTTTACAGCTGAAGAAAATGAAGCACAGATTGGCATTGACTGGTCAAACACCACTACTGGTGGTAGAACCAGGACTTTAATCCAGACTGCCCAGTTCTGGAGCGTTCACTCCTAATCAGTGGGCTGTGTCATTACAGAAATTTGTCTTTGTCTAGGGAATGTGTGGGCCAGTTGTTCCCTCTGTGCAAGATCAAAGTTTCCAGTATCTACATACGGGCAGCGAGGGACATGACAAGGAGTCCACTCAGACACTTGGTTGACCTCAGGCTTTGGTTTGAGCCATCACTGCTAGGCGCTTCCAGATGCTGGAGCACAAGGAGAAGCAGATCACTCTTTCTTAAGAGGTAGAGAAAATACATATTTTGAAAAAGAAAACTTTATTACAATAAACAAGGTAAGTTTTAAAATCTCCCATTCAGTGGTCATAATAAAATTCACAAAGGAGAGAAAAAAGACTGAAAAGTAAATAACATACTTCAAATATTCACACTGAAGTGAGAAAAGAATGTAAAATCTTCCATGACACAGAAAGAAGTTTCATAAGCCTCTTAAATGTTCCAAGGAAATTAAACATATTTGAGAATAGATTGAGGGAAATACATGGGATAAAGCAAAAAACCAAATGATCAAAAATAAAGTATTTAGTAAAGAATATCCAAAAAGAAGAAAATTCAGTTACACGAAAAATGCATTGGAGGAAATTATTTGTAATATGTGCAATGGAAATTAATATTTCAATGCAGTAAAAAGGTATTTAATTCTCAAAAAGCTCTCCAAGTACCAAATAGGACAAAATAATCTTTAAAATTAAGATAAAGAGAAAATCAATAAGAAACTAGTTGACTAGAGGGGGCCAATAGGTTATCATGGTATAGAAATCAGCCCTATATATCAAAATCAGATACCTAGAGGGTCCAGTTTTATTGCCAATAGAATAAATCTCAGACCCATAATACCTACTATTCACCCTTGCATACTTGGTTAGGTGGGAGCTGGGACTAGGGATGGGATGAGCTGACAACAAATACATGAATCGGATAAATTTGTACTTGCAGGTCCTGAACTGGAATCTCATTTGAAGTTAAAGAGTGTATTGTTGGAGTTACCATAGACATCATTACTTGCAGGCACCCAAGTTGCTCTGCTGTTGTCAATGGAAGATAGTGATCTGTTCTATCCTTTTTATGTGCTTGAACTTGGCCTTGGGGCAACCTACCTAAGGACTTAGCTTTGAAGGGAGAAAGCACTTCCAGTTTATACAATTCATTCAAACTATTGGATTTAAACATCACTAACTTCTGGTTTGAATTGTTTGCAGCCAGCATTCTAATTCTAGCTAGAAACTACCCAACAGGACTTTAGAACGTATCTGTCCAATAGGCAGTAACAGATGTGCTTCAAACCTGATAAAGGCAGCAGATTGCAGGCATGACAGTCAATCTGGTAGTGGTGATATAATGTAATTATTTAAATGGTCATTTTAGTGTGGCCCAAGAATTACTAGTATAGGTTTTCTCCACTATCCAAAAGTAGAACATTCCAATGAAGCTTTTCCTAAGAGGAAGTGGTATAAATCAAATATGCAATTACCATTAATTTATACAGAAAACTTCTGTACATTCCCAGACCCCTAAAATTTCCAATCAAATTATATCAAATAACTCATAAAAGCTAAAATAATGCTAACATATCGTAAAAGTAGGAACGTGATGATAAACACATAGTTTAATAAACACATAGTTCCTAAGAAAGGAGCTTGGTGGGGCCACTCTTGCTGCTGGGAGTCACAGCACTTCTAGCGCAGTTGCTTCAAAAACAAAGCTGAACACCCTTTTTGCTTTGCATCTTTTGTCATTAAAGACAAAATCCTCAATGGCTCTTTCATTTAGCAAAAACAGAGGTGAAATCCCATGAAGTATCTTAACTGATAAAGAAAAAATAAGACTTGAATTGTAGTTAACAGAATCCATCATTCTAGGAGAGAGAATCAGTTTAGGAAAGTTCTAAGGACCCCAGCTTGAGCTTTGTTACAGTGCTTGGAATGCAAGTTTGGTTAGCCCATGAGACCTGGGTTTTTAGGGTGATGGTCTCCACCCTTGGTGCTGTACCGAGGGGGAAGGAAATCATGACGTTGTTATTGCCTCTTTTTTACTTTAACAGTGATCATCTGGTTACTAGCTGTAGGACTTAAACATCCCAATCCTTTCCATGAGGCAGGAGCAAATCCATGAAAATATTGCCCTCTGCAGGTGTTCAGGAAATAATTCACATGGGAAGACTGACTCCAAGCAGTCTCTGGTGCACTCCCCATGGTGTATTGCAGGGAATAATGTGCTGCTGCCAGTGAAGTTTCTCTGAAAGGCCGGGAGTAATTGAAGAGGAATGTGATCGCAGAATCATGTTCTCCTAATCCCAGAATATGTGAATACATTGCATTACATTGCACTACATGACAAGGGAGAATTATATTAGCAGATGAGATTAAGGTTGCTAAACAGAGAGGTAATTTGGGGTGATCTGGGCAAATCCAATATAACCACAGTGTTCCCTAAAATTGAAGAGGGAGGCAGGAAGAGGCGCTCAGAGTGACAGATGTGAAAAGGAGTCAATTAGCTTTGAAAATGGAGGAGGAAAGACCAGGAGCAAGGGAATGTGGGAAGCCTCCAAAAACTGGAAAAGGCAGAATTCTCCCTTACATCCTTGAGAAAGGAACACCGCCCTGCCAACACCTGGATTTTAGTCCAGTGAGACTCATACTTCTTACCTCCCAGACTGTAGAATGATAAATGTGTGTGTTTCTAGTCATTAAATCTGAGGAAATCTGTTATAACAGCTATAGGAAACTATATTAGCTATAGAAAACTAACACAAAAGAGCAAATTAGACAACTGAGAACAAGAAAGGAAGAAATTTAAGTCAGTCTAGCCCAAGGACATTACAGGACAAAATAGTTGTTGGAGGCTCCTTTTATGGCATGTGCACACATGGACAAAGGCAGGGATGAATTTAAGTTGAAACATTATTCAGGAATGAGCATAAGAATGCAGAAGTGATGTGGATGGCCTCCTCATGATAAAGTCATCAGTGCGTGCTGTGCGAGCCTGGGCACCCCAGTGAAACCCCAAATGCGCCATCTCCAAGTAGGAAACGTGGGAAACCTGGTAAGCCTCGTACACTCGAGTCTGAGAGCTATAAGTCTATCTCCCAAGTCTTCTTTCTTTCCATAGGTGGATGCATATGCAGAAAATTATTTATGAATAAAAAATAACAAACATGATCTAACTGCCATGATTGTGTTTTTTGTTTCTTACAGAATTTTTTCCTCACTGAACACTCTCGTGTAAATGTCAGGGGGAAAAAAAAATTACTCACCATAGCACAGAATGTTCCACTCCTTTAAATCACTCTGACAAGTCCTGTGTTCTGGAAATAATAATTTGGCCATAAAGAGCCAGTCATTTCCCAGTCAGATTCCTAGTGTTCAGATAATAAATACATTGTACAACCTATTAGGTCAGATTTCTTGTATATTACATGTGATAAATAAATTCAACATAAGGATTATTTTAATTTTTCTTAATGAAGACATTTTCAACCCAGCCAAAACTCAGAAAGTCATGTGTCTTCCAATGATTACAATTCTTCTGGCAATAAAATCAAAAGTGATAAAAAAAATAATAATTCAAATAATTTGGAGAATCTTTCATACCTGCTACCAAGCAACATAAAGTTCTTTTCAATTTATTCATAGCCTACTAGACAATATAATGTTATTTGTTTAAATATGCTTTAATCATGGGGTATAAAACTGAAAAAAAAATTCTTAGTTGTCCAAACAGCTATCTAGCCACACAATATAAAATACTCAGAGAGCTTGAAAAATCAGAATGGCTCTCTAAAAGTCACATTGTCTTTAATAGTTCCATCCAAATGTTTGGCATCTACTCTCTGAAGTCGTATGTTATATTTTCACATGCAAAACAACCATAATTTTAGAGGTTAACTTACTCTCAGGAAAGCTGGAACGAGAATCTAGAAACAGCTCCTCCACGGTTTCTGCATGTCCTGGAGACGAATTCACATTCCTTTTGGGTCACTCCTACGTGATGCTTTTGAATTTCAGGTTGATGGTGAATAGCTCCGTTTTAGATTGATTTCTGAAAAGGACTGTGGTCTTAATTCAGTCAGGCTGCCCAAAGCTCTGTGCTTCCATTACATGGAGACTTCTTTACAGTTTTCCATTTCTTTGTCTCCCCGCCAGTTCCTCAGCAGGGAGTTTGCAGTTGCAGATGGCTGGCTGGACATATCAAAACATTAGGAATGATCAAACCAAAGTGAATCCAGTCTTTCTCAATTAGCTTTTTCCTCTAAAACCCCAATGGGAGAGTTGATCCTTAACACAATCTTTTTAAGAAGGTAAGTAGACAGTTCATAAGAGAACAGACAGAAGTGGGAGAAAATAATTTTTAAAAAATTATCCTAAAAGTATTCAAATAAGGTCAAAAAAAAACTCAAAAATCTTCCACTGAAATTCTCTTCTTAAAACCTGGATCTAGAAATGTGGCAATGAAGCAATGTGATTTTTTTTTTTAGGGTAGTAAAAGGAACTCTGAATTTTCGTCTCTTTTTCAATTGTCTTGCATGTACACGAAGGGCAGCATCTGTCTTAAAGTGGAAAATGAAAGAATCCTTAGAGCAATGTCCTATAAAAATACTTGCATTCCCAAGACCCACAGACTTGTTATTTCTGCAGCAAGACCCAGAAAACAAATTACTTTCTCTGTAAGCCACCCTGGCTTTTAAAAGTTTTTTATCCTGCTCAAGAAATATTTTTCACAGGTTAAGAATCACCATTCTACCTTTTTTTAACCATCAATGTAAGAGGACAACAAGGCAGTTCCAAAATTCCCTGTAAAGCATGTCTTTGGCTAAAGAAGCAAAGCAGCAGAGAACCACTGTCTTTGCACTTGCAGCCAGTTCAAGTACTCTTGCACCGTAATTGCTTCCTGACCTCATAACTGAACAGAAATCCATGAGCTGTGTGTGCACTTCGTACATCAAAGGCTCATCTGTGTCCCATTGTCTGTGCCCATTGCACGATACTTCCTTACCTATTTCCCATTCCCTCCATATTTATTCCAGCATGTTTACTCTTCTGCTAATTACATGTATATGAGATCAGAAATTGCACAGCAAGCAAAGTACAAACAGACTGAACTTATTAACGCATGAGACTGTCAAACAAACAAGGCTTCTGATTGTTTCCGTACGTCTGCTGTCTTCCCTGAAAGAGACAGAAAGATCACATTCAAGCACATCGCCAGCATTTTGTACATAGGGAATGTTTTAGGAAATCATTTTCAGGAACTTACTTCCTAGAAGGATTTTGTACCTAGGATAGACCGTATGGGTCCTGGCCTTGCTTGGTTCCAGGTTCTATTCTTCTTCTTTGGTATATTGGCCCCTATCTTCACGAGCACCACATTATGGTCTCTCTAGCATCATAAGACCATCCACGTTAATCTTCCTTTTCAAAATTTTCTTGATTAAGTCATATATCTTCTTCTCGCTTCTAAATAAGCTTTAGAATAAGTTAGCCAATTAAAAAAAATTCAATGAAGATTTTCAATGAAAAAAGATTTTCAATGAAGATTTTCATTGTTTGATCAGGATTTCAAAAATGGAATGGTACTGATTTGATTGCATAATATACTTAGCAACTCTCTATAGCCATTACTGTGTGCAAGTATTCTTAAATATGACACCTCTCAGCCACAGAATAATCTCATGACGTAGGCATTAATATAATCACCCCGATTTTACAGATGCCAATAGTAAGGTCAGAGAATTTAAATAATTTGCCCAATTCACACAGTGAGAGAGCAGCCAAGCCTGGGTTAAAACCCAGACCATTCCCACCCTGTGAATAGAAATGACAGATGCTATGTGTCCCTTCTGTATGTCATCCAGTTACTTTCGCTGGACGTGAACACACTTTACATTTCTCCTTGCCTTTCGCTTCATATATTTTCCAGCACCAGAAGCCTTACAGAGTTCATGTGATGATATGCTTCAGGCTGAAACATCCCACCTGGACTCTGTTTCAGCTGCTCGTACAGTGTACTTGTCCCCATGGGGTCTGTGTGCAACCTTCAACTCTGCATGCAAAGGCAGAAAAATCTGGTTTGCAGGAGAGAAGCTGAAAGAGACTGGACATGTCTGCATATTTCTCGGAATCTTTTCTCGTTGTTCATCCTTTCTCAGAGCCAGCACAGGCCTGCTTTGGGGTTTTGTCAGATACTCGCTCCCAAATGCCTCTGTTTCTTAAAAAAATATAAGAAACACATTTCTGGTTTTGGTTTTTGCCTCAAAACATCCTCTGTAGGATCTGTTCCTTATTTGCTTTTGTATTTTTCAGGTACATTTAGATCTGTTTCATGGTCACTTGAAATAGTATGATTTTATTTTTCTTTTCACCTAGCCTACAAATCTTTGACTTTCTATCAGGGAACCCAAGTTCCTAGGATAACCAATCCATTGTGCCAGTCGTCTGACTTGATAGTCTCTAAATCAAGCTTTCCTGCCATCTCTACTGCTCCATCACTCCACTTATGGGTTTTTTTTTCCTCTGTTCCTTTTTGTAAGGTTGCCTTTGTCCTTTTCTCCTGCTCTCATCAAGGAAATTCTGGGTGAGAACTTGCTGGCATTTCATTCTACTAGTGATTACTCTTAAGTGTTGACAAACATTTGAGTCTACATTAGTTTGGAAATGCAAATATCAGCCAGTATCTCTACTTGTGTTCCTTTTGTGACCTGCCCTTAGGTAACCCCATCCGTTAGGAAAAGTCTTTCTACATTTTCACCTTGAAACATCAGTGCTGCTCTTTTCTAACTGAGTAATGGTGGGCCAGGGACTTATTCTGGCAGTCTCTTTTTTTCTCCCTTGTAAGCTTTATGTACCCCTGAGGGGTTGTTTGGGATTTTAAATCTTGAGATTGGTGTGAGGGTAGGTAGGACAGGGGTGAAAGGAAACAGCACTTGTGAAATGTCAATACTTAATAGGGTACTCAGAGTTGGGTCAGTTCTCAAAAAATGCCAGCACTTAATTCTCTATAGCCTCCTCCAAACTGGAAATCGTTGATATATTTTTTAAATTACAAATCTGATTGATAAAAATATTCTAACACTTTGATTACTTAATGTATACTTCTTAGGTTACTTGCAGTGTCAAGCATATCTTTATGTAATTATTGGCCACTTGTACACATTTTGACTAATACCTCTGTCCATTTTCCCCACCTGTATTTATGGGTTTTGGTTTCTAGTTTTTGGTTTTGACCTTGGCTGAAAATGGTTTAAATCATTTACTTAAAAGATAATGTTACTGCTTTCTTATATCAAGTTTTGCAATTAAGAATGCTTCCAGAAAAACAAACAAACAGACAAACAAACATAACAAGATCAAAAGGTTAAAGACAGACCAAAGTGAACATGGAGGGATAGGGGGCGGAGGGAGGGGAGGGCAAAGACAGGGAGGAGGGCATAAAGAGCATAAGGGTCTGAGGTGATGGTGCACGGGTGAGATGGTGGTGGGAACTCCCTGGGGAATACAAATGATGTCAAATACAATTAAATAAATATAATGAGAAAAAAAGAATGCTTCCAGAACTTTCATTCTCACCAGCAATGGTCTAATCCCAGCTCATGTTCTCTTAGTGGTGAATTCTGCTTCCCAAAGAGTGAAGGCTCAAAAAGCAACATCACTATCTCATAGTGTTTGAATTATTTTCTATTCCTTTCAAGGGTGTTTTAGGATTTTCTCTTTAACCACAACTCACGAAATTCCATCACAACAGGCCTGGGTGAGAGTCTTGTGTTTGTTTCCTTTTGTCTTACATGACACTTAAAGAACCTGTGTGGTTTTTTAAGTTCTGGTATATTTTCAGCTAATAAGTTTGTATATCACCTCCCTTCTAGTCACTTCATTCTTTTATTCCTAGAAGTTTTTTAAATATTTGACACCTATTGTCCTTGTTTTTACCTTTTGCCTGTTGATCATCCAGAAACTAGAAAGAAATCCATTCTCACAGTATATGTTAAGTTACCTTTCCCACACAATTTTTATCATATCATTCCCATTGCTATCTTCACAGTGTCCTGGTTTCTTTGCAAAACCACACTTAGTATTTGTCATCTGGTCCCTGCTTCTCTCTCCAGCTTTCCCTGACCTCCAACTCCACTCATTTTGTTACAGGGCAACCCTAACATAAAATGGGTTTCCCTCTCACCTGCGCACTCAGAAGACTTTTATAATAAGTCCCAGCTTCAGGTACACGTGACGAAAGTTATTAACGGGTTTTATTTTATGAAAGAAGGGGAATAAAGTAGAAATATCACAAGGAGAAGGAGAGGGATACAAATCCGTAAATATCCTACCAGATCTGAGCAATGGTGCGTTGAGAGCTGGCTCCGAGTCAAGTGAGATGGCTCCAAAGGAAGAGAGAGCCCAAGGCTCACCTCTCTGGTTTTATAGTCAGCCTGGCTGCTTAACTCCACCCTCAGTTCCCGGTGATCCACTCTTCGATAATCATACTATCGGATTTGTGGTTCTGGAACACTGGTGGTTGGAGTCCACAAACCCATCTGTGTAATCCATTCAGTACTACATTTCCCCCTAACAATTTTGAAATACGAATTTTGTTTTTAAGTAAATGCATCTGTTGTCATGTACTACATTTGGTAATGAATCCTCCCTCAGCCTGCTTCCCCACGATGACTGTCTCGTTCCTCTTGGCCAGGTAGTCTCAGGTCTAACAGTAAGGAGCTTCCCTGGCCCTTCTCCCACGTGGGCTGGCTGCTCCTCCAGGTGCTTCACTGCACACCTTGGTCTCTGCTACTGTATATGGTTCAGTCCAATTGCTTCATCTCTCTTTCACCATAGATTGTAAACTTCTGAAGGCAAAGGCAGAAACTTCACCACGGTACACATCACGGTCTGGGATGAAAGGTGCAATAATATAACTCTTGAGTTTTAAATGTATAATGTCGAGTAAAAGGGGAGGAAACAAATAATATCACTTATTCTTTCTAGAAGTCTGGTGATAAAAATAAAGGTCACTGGTTGGGTAGGGTGGTAGCCAAAATAAATTGTTTTGATAAGGGTAGGCTTTATTAAAGATGGTATTTAGAAAGAGAAGTAAAGAAAGTGAATGTTGAAAATACAGAACATATTGAGTATCAGAAGGAGCATGGCTTTATTTTTAGAGGTATAGGGGGCGGACCGGTGGAAATAAGAAAGGATTAAATCAGAACCAAGTTGAAAGAACAGCTTTGAAAAGGGTAAGGGAGAGTTTCTTGGTAGTGAGAGAAAATGGAGGTGGAAGTGAGGGCTAAGAGAAATTTTAAATACGACAATGTTAGGGGGAAAGGTAGTTCTGACACAGATGGGTTTGTGGACTCCAACCCCCCACTCCAGACCACCAGTGTTCCAGAACCACAAATCCGATAGTATGATTATCGAAGAGTGGATCACCGGGAACTGAGGGTGGAGTTAAGCAGCCAGGCTGACTATAAAACCAGAGAGGTGAGCCTTGGGCTCTCTCTTCCTTTGGAGCCATCTCACTTGACTCGGAGCCAGCTCTCAACGCACCATTGCTCAGATCTGGTAGGATATTTACGGATTTGTATCCCTCTCCTTCTCCTTGTGATATTTCTACTTTATTCCCCTTCTTTCATAAAATAAAACCCGTTAATAACTTTCGTCACGTGTACCTGAAGCTGGGACTTATTATAAAAGTCTTCTGAGTGCGCAGGTGAGAGGGAAACCCATTTTATGTTAGGGTTGCCCTGTAACAACAACATGAAATCAAATTTTTGCCCCTGAGAGTTAAGTTCTTTTTCTGTGAAGTGTGGAGAAAGTTCTAGGAATAGATCAACAGATGTGCTCGGCAATTGATGGTAGTGTTGGGAATCTCTGGATAGTTCCCAGGAGAATGCAGGAAATTTCCTGTTAGGGACATGAGTCATTCTGAAAACCCCTTAAGGTGGGTTTTGCTCCTTAAAACAAAAGGAAGTTGTGTCTATTTTGCTTTTAACTGACAGTTCCAATTAACATATTTTCAGAAGTTGTTGCTGATTAAAATCACTGGTGGCTCAATAAAGGCATCAATGGCTACTGAAATAACAAGTTTACTTAAAAACTTAATAAGAAAATGCTTAAATGAGCAAGGAAAAACCCAGGTGCTGTGGAACAACTGAATGACTCAAACATCAGCAAAAGGAGAAAAAGGCAATGCCAAAGTCATGAATTGACATACTTATTGTCGCACTGCCTGATATTTTTGCTCTTTTATTCTTTTTTTGAAAGGCCATTTGTCTAATGCATATTTAGATATGATTTCATATTTTCACTCTTTCTACCAATTTTGAATTTACAAAAGAATATCATCAGGTCAACACAGGTATCTTTATCTCTCCATTATGTAAGTGTGTTAAGTATACAGCTTCTCAAACATCCTCATCAATTATAATTACATCATTGTAAGTGCTATGTAGATTTATAGAAAACATTCATGGCTCATTATAGAAAGAAGCAAGCAATACTGCCAGTGGACATCTCTTCTACTTTATTCTCAGGGCAGTGGACAGAAAGTGAGTTTATCTGTTAAGGTAGGTACTAATCGCCATAGAGAATGACTGAATGGAAATGCTGAAATCTCGGCCCCTTCTCTCTTACAGACTAGAAAATTCAGGTCCTGCATTGTTTCACCTTTCATGTTACTAATCTTTTCTGTTTTTGTTTTTCAGGTGTTGCTTAGCTTATGTCCTTATATCTTAAATTTTGCATAAACTTTTATCCTTCTCAGAAATTATTTGAGATGTATATAAGAAGTTCAAATGCTCAGTCTTCTGTAACTTACTGAACAAAACCAAAAACAATGTATTCTATCATATAAAAGTATTGTTTATAATTTACAATCATTATTCTTCCAAATGCACTCCAAGAGTCCTCATGTCAAAATTTAAAAGCTGAAGAAAATATTGAGCCAATTGTCTTTTAACATATCATTTCAGTTAAAATAGTGCAAATGTAATTTTAAAAGAAAATAGCAAGATTTCTACCAAATGTTGGGCTGTGCTAATATGTTTAGTCCCTGAATACAAACATCAAGTGAATGGAAGATCATGAAAGTGGAGCTCAAATTCAAAGAAAAACAAATATCCAAATGCCAGAAAGGAAACAAGAAAACAAAGTTAAAATAAGATTGCTGTTTTAAGCCAGTCAGTTTTAGGGTGGTTTGGCACAGGCTGATTGACAAAGCAGTTAAAGTAAAATTCTTGTGTAAGAATAAAACAGACAAATATTTAAACATAATCTGGATTTTCTTTTACAGAGCTCTTTGAAAGAACTATTAATAGATACCCTTCAAGAAACTGAACCCAGAAGGAAGTACTTGGTTGCTAGAAATTAGTAAATACACTACTGTACAGAGTAGTGATGACAATGACTAATCTATCATTGGGGTGGGGGTGAGATGGTGACTGAGATCACTAGTTACATGGGAGAAAAGGGGTATGAGCAGAGCTACATGTCCTAGAAACATTATAGATCAAGGTAAAGACAGAAAGAAGTGCTCATTAACTGCCCTGTCCAATATGGTGGACATTTAAACCTAAATGTAATTCACCAGATCAATAATATTTAAAATTAAGTTACTTCACCTCTGACTTGCAAAGAACTTAAAAGACATATTCCCGTCACTAAACAATAGAGAAAGCTAAGCAAACTGAAAATTGATGCTTCTTAAACCCACCATAGATGGTTTCAGGGCAAACCACAGCTCTGAAATCTGTGGTCATGGTGGTCCAAAGGCACTGAGTGTCCTACCACTTTTTATAATTCCAATCTGCTTTGATTCAGGTCCTCACTCAAATACAGCTTTCTTTAGGGTAATCTTATGCGGAAGAGCTAGCAGTATTCCTAGATGAGGAATATACATTTTCCAAAATCCAAATTAACCAACTAAATGCTGGGCTTCTTCATTGGTTCTGTAACAGAGTGGTCCCCAAAAAATGGGGAAGTTCCAGAATCCCAGTTCTGCCCTAAGTGGGTGGAGCTGAGCAGGGATAAGAAGATGTTGGAGAAAGGAGAAAAGAGAACAGAAGGAAGGGAGGAAGAAGGAAGCAAAATAAAAAGCAGCAAGGAGGGTGGAGGAGGCACGTGGAGCAGAGGGACATGTGAAGAAACTGCGCTTGCTTGGACTGGTTGGAACAGATGTGGGTGAGAAACCCGTGGGAAGCTTAATAATGGGAGCTTTCATCTTAATTTTAATTTTACTCTTTTCCTCCAAAATTTATCTAACTCTTTCTAACCCTTTTCTCTAAATCTCTACTAAAAATCCTTTAAACTGTGGCAGGCTTTTGGGCCTTGCTTTAAGCCAGTCCTATTTAACTAAACTTTTACCCTCAAGGAAATGGGTAACTTTAAATGCTTTACTTAATAACTATATTCTTTATCCTTTCTATATTATACCCTAATTATATTAAAATACCTTTCCATTAAAAACCTTATATATTTATCTTAATGTAGCAAATAACAAAACCCATTTAAAAAGGGCAGGTTTAGGGGTTTTAAAGTACCCCTCTCCCTGCCCTGTAACAGTTCCACTAGTGGGTAGCAAGAGTGGTCTATTTTTAGCTGCATGTAGTATATCCTGGGTATCTCCTGCCTAGGTTGTTTCTAACAATTTTATCATTAGGGCAGGTCCTTGAACTTCTGCTGGGCTTATTAACCGGTCTTGGTTGGTTACGTGCACCACTGCATTCAAATCACTCCTAGTCTTCAACTTGCAGTACGATCATACCATATAGTGTACTGGTCATACATACATACATACATACATATATATGTATTTATATCAATGTACTGATCAGTATAAGTAAACTTTTTATACTGGAGACCTGCATAAAGTCCAAATCCCTATGCGCAAATAATGACAGGAAGTCAGTGAGTTTAGATAACCTTATATGCATATATATTATGTAAATATATTTCTATAAATTAAGAAAATTCATAGTTTATAAAGAATATAAGCAAAGCTTTTATCATATTATTAGGCAAAATGGTAATATAGGTTATGATGTTGTACAATTGAGCAAGACAGGAGAATTGTTTAAGTTTTAGAGATAATGTAAATTCAGCACTCACTTTAATATGGTTGTACATTTGTAGCACACTAAATCTTCCTGAATAAACAATAATCCATAGATCACCTGGAATATAATGCTCCAAATATAATTATGATATATGTAAAACAGATAAAATATATACTTATAATAAAATATTATAAAATTAATGGATAAGAAAATGATAAAAGCATTAAATAAGTGAACAAAGAATTAGCACAAAACAATTGGAAACATATAAGCCAGTAACTGACCACAAATTTAAAAGTAAGTTAAAATAATTTTAAAGCATTATCAGGAAATATGCAAATATATTTAATTAAGAAATTATACATTCTAAAATGAATCCTATATAAAAACTTCATTAAAGAAAGAAATATGGGTTGCATGTGAAGAAATATGATTGATGCTTTTAATCACATGTATTCAATTTCTAAAATTTCCCCTGCTATATACTTTTTCTTCAGTGACTATAAAAATGTGTAAGTAGTTTATCACCCTCCAAATAAACATCAGGAATATTGATTGGTCTTCAAAAGATTTTCTGGTGATATTAAAAATTAAATAGTTATTGTTTAAAGGAAAGATGAAAGTAGACATGTTTTTTGATTGACAGAAAAGACATGCAGATGTGTGTGCAGGGTAGACACACACAATGGTGCACATCCAAAAGAGGAAAACAACCCTAACAGAGCAGTGAGCATACATGGGATAGTGATATGCAATGAGGGAAATCAGCACCCCACAACTGAGAAATCAATATAACATTCAAATATTTAAGCCTGAATAAATGCTGCTGTGATTTCCCCTTGTTTTAAAAAGACATATCTGAATCACTTCTCCAGTGTGCAAGCTGGTTCACTTATGAATCCAATAGACTCCCAAGCCTAGACTTACAAAATGATTTCTTTAGGTTTCAAAGGAAGATTCTTGGGTTAATTTGTGTTTCAAAACAAGCTCATAAACCCCAATGATCACAACTAGCAGGCGGTAAACACAGAGCTTCTGATGGTTGAATACACCGTCACATCATTCAGCAAGAGAATTTTTCAGTAAATGTCATATTTCAAAAAATCGTACTTCAAAAAATTCCAGGATTATGTTTATTTCCTTAGCACCCAGCACCTGGCTCTTGAGGTAACCTTATTAATACTGTGTACTGCCTTTACCACAAATTTCTATCACCCCTAAATTGGTATGAAAGAATAATTTTTCAATGCATTCTTTTATTAATGTAATATACAAATACGCTTAATATTGCTGTTAACCATTTATTAATGATCATACTACTAATAATTACAAACGGCATAAAGCTTATCTGATGACAACAAGGAATTATTGGACTCCAGAAACTAAGGATCATCTGAGTGAAGGAGCAGTTTCCACCTCATGGTTGTGTCAACTTCTTCATCAAAGCTTCCCAGTTGCTGCTCCTTGGAAAGCTCTAAGATTACCTGTAGGAGAGGAAGAAGGGAAAAGAATGGTCAACTCATTGCTGGTCTTTCAAATCAACAGGAAAGATGCATGCTACTGTTGTGTGAAATTTATGATGGTGATAGAGAACCATGAAAGTTAACTCACCTTTTCCAGTGTGCACTGAGAGAGGCTGTATTCCTCCAGGTTAAAGTTATGTTTCACTGAAAACAAGACAAAACAACAACAACAACAAAAAACAAAAAATACAGACTGACCATGTATGCTTGCAATTTAACACCAAGAAATTCTACAAAGTCACACAAAATAAGAATGCAATATTAAGAGCTATGGAATATAAAGTTTGGGAAACAAATGTGTGGTGAAAGGAAGAAGTAGTGTACAGTCAGAGTGAATATAAATAAATACTAAATTTATCTTGATATTAGATTTTTCTCATGTTATATTTGATGACTTGTTTAATTATCTACTATTTATGTCTTGGGAAGATGTATAAGTTCTTCAAGTAACTTACATAATTGACTGATATGCTTTCACACCAGGGAAGTCTCAACCTCATTCTGCATCCATTAAGGGGAGCCCATACTTCTGTGTGACTGTGCTTCAGTTTGTTTGTTTATTGTACCAGCTCTCTGTGGGGCCTCCCCACCCAGAAATCTCCATGAAATGGGTCACCAGATATACATATTCACACTTCACCATTTATAAGTTAAGAAATTCCTATGAGGGCCTCCCCGGTGGCGCAGTGGGTTAAGCAACACACTATGAGGCAAGCCGCAGCCACTGCAGCGCGAGTTCGATCCCTGCTGCCGGCCAGGGAGGGGACCCACATGGCGCGGCAGACCTCTCCTGCTGTGCCCGCTGCTCCCCTCAGCAGTGTACTTCCGTTGATCTGCCTGTTCTGCTCCCGCTCTCTGTGGTGAATCCTCTCACCCCCCCCCCACACTTCTGGCCTGTACCCCAGTGCTTGTATGCATAAATAAATAAATCTTTAAAAAAAAAAAAAGAAAGAAATTCCTATGAGCAAACCACCTTTAGGTACCAGGGATTGAGTAGTAAAGAAAATGCATTAAAACAAAAACTATCTTCATCACATGAAAAAAATTATCATTACTCATCAGAAGAGAAATGAAAATCAAAGCCACAATAAGACACCACCTCAGAGAAGGGTCCATATCTAAAAGACCATAAGTAAGTGTTGATGGGGTTATAGAGGAAAAAACCATCTTACACTGTTGGTGGGAATGTAGACTGGTCCAGCCACTATGGAAAAGAGTATGGAAGGTTCTTAAAATGTGAAAAATAGATCTACCATATTATCCAGCAATTTCATTGCTAGGTGTCTACCTAATTAGACACCTAATTACTAATTAGAAGAAAAACATACACTTCTGTGTTCACTGCGGCACTATGCACCATAGTCAAATTATGAAAAAAAAAAAAAACAAAAAAACCAACAACAAGAAAAAAACATGTTCAATGACAGCTGAGTGGACTAAGAAAATGTAGTCTGTATATATATATATATATATATGTATCCATTTGTGACAACATGGATGGAATTGGAAGGATTATGCTAAGTGAAATAAGTCAGAAGGAGAAACACAAACACTGGATAATTTTACTGCTATGTGAAATACAGAGAAACAAAACAAAGAGTTAGACAAAACTAAACCAAAACACACCCATGCAATATGTCTGAGATCTCAAGCTACAAGAGGGAGAGATTCTTTAAAAGATGTATTTTAAAATGGTTGTTCTTACCTGCCTCTAATTTGCAAAAGGTCTGAGATAGAGGCTGAACATCTGTCAAAGGCAGTTTATAGGCCAAGAAGGAAGAATATCTGGGGAAAGGAAAATGTCATATTTGACCTTGAGTTTCAAGGGCAGAAAATGAACATGAAAAATACATACTTATAGTGTCAGTAATTTCCTTTTTAAAATAAAAGCAATGCAAATTAATAGCTGGCTTAGATATGAAATAAATAAAATAATTTATCAATGGACAATTCTTAAAATGACTCTGGTGGCTAGCTGTTGGAGATATAGTGGTGGATAGCTGGTGCATAGCTGTTGATATGTTGGCTAGCATATCAGTCAATAGTGCTCCTAAAAATTATCCTGCATAACTACATGTATGGTTAGTTTATGTAAAACTTTTTCTTATGGAACACAGATATTCTGAGCTAATCCCTCTGATTACTTTAAATTATGTTGGAACTTATCCAAATTTGTATTCCATCTGTATTATCAGAAAGCTAAGGAAAGAAAAATAAGTGTTCAGGAGACAAGGCTATAGTAATGGAGGCATTCAAAAGGTTTAACTGAGAGCTTCTTCTGAGGACAGGAAGAGCCAGTATTGATTTTTGGCATCTGGTTCCCATGTGCTGCTTCTGGCTTTAAAACCTCACACCCTATTCTCAGCATATTCTCAAACAGGATTTTATGTCCCTGGATGGTCCTAGAGCTACCCAGACCTCCAAGATAAAGCCTCTTCTGCTAGGTCCCTGCCCTTGCAGTCTTACTATTCATGATCTTCTTACCAATATCAGACTTGGATTTCTGACCTTAAAAATCTGAAAATATAACTTTGTTGTATTATGTACCCATGCATATACTTTAAGTAATTCTATTATGTATTACAATCTAGTGTTATTATATTTAATCAGTATTAAAATGAAATTAGACGTTGCTGTGTTTTGCTTTTCTGATATGTTCTTTCCTTTAAGGAACTTCAAATTCAGTTTTCGTTGTATCTCATTGCCTTTCCCCAAGTAATACAGAGATACTCACAAATACACACACAGATAGATACATACACACATACTCTCCCCTTTCTTTTTTCTATTTTGAGGCATGAAAATTCCATCAAAGGGAGAATCTTTGATTATTTCAATTGTTGTTTGTATCCTTTAAGGAGGAAATCACTCTAGTTGTTGTCTTTTAAATTATGAATATTTACATCTTCTAAATATCTATGAGAGGTGCAGGAGAGTGCTGTGGGGTCAGACTTAGGCACGTGCAGATCTGAGTCATCTAAAGTACCTTCCCCTATTTTTTCCAAGTTCTCTTTCAGAACTGGGGACCGACTTATATGGCAAAACAGTACTATCTGGATATCACATAGCTTCCTGGGTAATTCTTAAATGTCTCATAAACAAGGAGATTCAACAAACCAACATTTGAGGTCCCTAATATTTATTATTAAATAAAATCCTCTTGAAGTTCTCACAGAGCAAAAAAAAGGATGACTGGGTAAAATTCAATACATTTATCTATAATCAAAAACTCACCTTTCCTGCTGTGCAGCTTGTGGGAAGAGCTTCAGAATCTCAGTTTGGACCAAAGTCACTTGAGCAGTGTCCTTCAGTTTTAGTTCCAGAATGTAATCCTTGCCAAATTTGTTTTTCAGGTGTTGGATGGAACCAACACATCTATGGACAAGAGAGAAAACAGCCTGAAAAAACATTGTTTCTTAATTTTTTTAATGCTAGTCTTAAATTTCAAATATAGATCAAAGGGCATCACTGCACAGATGAAAAGAACGTTAGTTGCTTTCCACAGGGCAACTCCTTCTGAAGGTCAGGCAAGATTCTGGACAGGCACCCACCTCAGTCTTCCAGATACCATGATGGCAATGCGGTCACACAGAGCCTCAGCCTCAGCCAGGTAGTGGGTGGTCAGAAGCGCGGCTTTTTCTGTGTTTTTAATGGTTTCCTGGATTGTCTGCCTGAAGCAAGTCAAAATATTAGCACCATTAAAAAAAGGAGAGAGAGAGATGGGAGAAATTTCATAGACAAGATATACTTTATGAATCACATTTAGGTCCTAACTTAAGAAAAACGCCACACAGAAATGTAAATACCGAATAGGTTTTGATTATAGAAAGAATAGTTTTATTTTTATTTATTTTTTTAAAAGATTTTATTTATTTATTTTTGCGTAGAAGAGCTGGGGTGTGGGCCAGAGGTGCGGGGTGAGGGCCAGAAGTACAGAGGGTGTTGAGAGGACTCACCAGAGACAGAGCGGGGAGCACAACAGGCATATCTACTGAAATACACTGCTGAGGGGAGCAGAGGGTGAGACGAGAGGTCTGCTGTGCCATGTGGGTCACCTCCCTGGCTAGGGATCGAACTCAGGCCATAGCAGTGATAGTGTTGAGACTTAATCCCTAGGCCACCAGTGAGGCACCAAAGAATATTTTAAAATAGTTTTCATGGTGCTAACAGTATTCTGGTTAAGTTTTTTTTTTTTTAAAAGAGGACATACCACTGGACATATTTCTAAGTCAAGGATATGCTGCCAAGTATTTACTTCAAAATAATTGGGGAAAGGAAGTGAATGGAGGTATAGATGAAAAAAGACTGGCCGTATGGAGATTATATTGAAACTTAATAAGGGTATAGTGGGTTCCTAAGTGATTCTCTTTATCAAACGGAACATGAAACTGGATTGGAGAATTTTATTAGTACAAATGGAAATCCTACATAGAAAAGTGAAAAGAATTTTAAAACCAAGAAACATTAGATAAAGAATTAGAAAGAGTAGGTAAAAAGAGGAGAGGGTAATGAAATAGGGAAATTGTGTCAGTATGTTAATAGTTTCTAAGGAAACATTAATAGACCTCTTAGTAATGAAAAGGCAAAATTAAAATACATTTCAAAATGCAACATCTATAATTCCAACAAAGTATTTAAAGGTTTTTTAAAATATATATATGAATACCACATGAATATGATGCAACATTAAATACTTATTTTCCTAATAATATGATTTATCTGCACTAAATTAAGAACTAGTGGATTTGGTTTTTCCATCAATTATTATATAAATAACTTTTAAACTCCTGGATATGAAGGTTTTGAGGATTCTCACCACATATGCTGTTGCCCTCTTGGATCCACACCTGCAGACATTTCATCCAGAAGCAGGATGGGTGAGTTTCCCAGGATGCTCAGCACAAAACACAACTGAAATACAGAGAAACAGCTCGGTTTGCTTCTACCACCACATCAGCCTCAGGTACCACCGCATACCACACAGACCTTTCTGGCAGCTCCTGGTGTCAGTCTCCGCACGGGAACATTCAGGTGGTCGTGCAGTCTGAAAGTATCTGCCAGTCTGTTGGAAGACAAGGGGAGAAGATGAAGTCAAGTCTGGAGTTTTGGAAAATGTCATCACCTGGAAGAGTAACCATATTGCAGGGGAGTTTTACAACTACTACTCTCAAAACTCTTCAGTCATCAAAGAAAGAAGTAGTTTATTTTGGAAGATGAAAAATGAAGGTTCTGAATTCAGAATATCATAAATATCATGAATGATTATTTAGGTTAACTGTCATTATGTGATTATTTTTAGAAAGAACCCTCCGTCAGGGATACAGGAAACAGGACCTGTGCTCCATGTCTGTCTCCAGCCTGGTACCCTCTGGAGAGTAGAGTCCCTTTTTACTCTCCATTCTCCATCAATGAATTCATCACCAATGGTACCAACCCCTGTTGCCACCAAGTCTTCACATGACCTCTCTGTACCGTGAAATAGCCAGGGTGGCTTCCCCTTTCCTCAGCCCTTTCACGGCAGCGAACACCTGCAGATGCTCCTTCGTCGTCAGGTTGGGCCATAATGTGTTCTCCTGAGGGCAGAGGGCCAGGGACTGGACGTCACCACTGCCCTGCAGATCCCAAACTGAGCTACATCCATTTAGTTCCACCTAAGAAAGTAAAACAGTTTTGGAAACATGTAGCCTTTTCTCTAGTTATGCAATTACTCAAGAAATAGACATCTAGCTAATAAATGCCTACATCTTTTTAACTAAAATGACACTATTTTTCAATGTTGTTTGTGATTTAGAGGTAGAGGCTCCTCCCCTTCATGTGTTGGTATCACACAGCACCCACCACTGTAATGCCCATGGTCCTCCACCCTAGTCCACTGTGCTCCCTCCCTAGTTAGTTCTTTCTCCTGCCCCTCCAATCTCCCTCTGGCAGCCTCAGTTCTATATTTCTAGATTTCTAGGATTTGCTTTTAGTTTGGTTTTAACACACCCTTTGTCCACATTATTAGTGACACCATCCAGTGATTTAGTCCTCTTAGCCCAATCCCCTCCAGTTCCATACATGTTACCCCAAATATGTGTCTGAAATTTTTGAGCAGCAAAGACATGTTATAGAAATTATTTCATGTATTTATTATAAAAACTATGTAAGGTACTATTACAAAAGTATCATCTTGCAAATGTATAACCTATGTTTATCATGACATTTCTATTTAGGGAGTGGAAACCGTTTCTTTATTTTTCACTAACCTCTCCAGCTGTTGGCTTTGAGACCCCAGATATCATCCTAATAGATGAACTTTTACCAGCACCATTGGGTCCTAGCAATCCCAAGATTTCACCTGAAAAAGAATCACTCACTATAAATAGTGGAGGTATTGCTTGACATAAATCTATTTCTTCAATAGCCTTGAGATACATGCACCTCTCATTAACATTTTCAAATGGACATCTATGTAATCTGTATCATCAAGACATGTTCTTTAATTCCTGTAGTTATATAAAATACTAGAGAAAAGCTTAGGGATTTGATGTCAACATATATTATGTCTTTCCAGGTTACAGTAGTCCTCCTATATCTGAATTTTCATTTTTTTCAGTTTCAGTTACTAGAAGTCACTGTGGTCTGAAAATAACACATACAGTGAAATACTTTGAAAGGAAATGAGTGAGAGGGATAGAGAAGCAACAGTCACATTAATTTTTTATTGCAGTGCATTTTTCTATTTTGTAATTAGTTGTTGCTGTTGATCTGCTATGTCTAATTTATAAATTAAATTTTATCATAGGCATGTATATACAGGGATGGCAGTATGTGTATGTATGTGTATATCTGTTTATCTATCTATCTCTACCTATCTATAATGTATAGATACAGTAGTCCTCCCTTATCTGAATTTTATCTATTACATATAGATAGACAGGTAGGACCAGATAGAGATATCTATCTATCACAGATAGATAGATAGATAGATAGATAGATAGATTTGCATTTTCAGTTAAAAGTGTGCCCAGATTGTTTCTATAGCCTACAGAAGATATGCTGAGCACACCTCAATACAGTTCTTAAACTTGATAAGTCAGAGATATTTTCTGCATCCCAAATTCCACCTCCTGTGTCGAAGCCATCAACATCTTTCATTTGAACAAATACAAAAGCCTCTTAACTTGTCTGTCACTCAAATTCATGAACAAACAATATCCAGGACACAATTTCTTCAAAATACAAAATATGAAAATTATGTTGAATGAATGAATGAAACAGTAATGAATTCCTGCTAATTACCCTCAGGCATCATTGCACTAAACACAGTAAAAAAGCTAAACTCCGCTACAGATCCCAACACTGCAGCCGAGCTGGCCCTGCTCCCCGTCTGGCTGTGCCCCTTCCCTGCATAGATTCATTCATGCCCAGGCCTCCTGGTGCAGCACTCCAGATGTGGCCCCTCTCCTGAGTCCCTGCCTCACTATGTCCTCTGCCTGCAGTGCCTCTAACTCTTCATGCTCACATGGTGGTCCCTCTTGGCACCCAGTCTTGACTTAAATGTTACTGCTTAAGAAAGGCCTGTCCTAACCCAAACTGAACATGGCAGCAAATCACTCATGTCATGTCACATATCTGAACATGCTCCACAGAGAACTTGCCTGTTGTAGTATCTGAGTTTTGCTAATAAATTACTTTGGTATATTGATCCCTGGTAGGATTAAAATCCATGAACACAGGGACTTGCCTCTTTTTTTCATAATTTTATTGCCAGAGCCTACATATGTCCCTGGCACACTCGAAAATTATGTTGAATGAATGAATTCTTCAGCAGTTACTATTGTACTATATAACATATGCTTTCAGGGGTATTTCTAGAGATAATGATGAAAAAAAAAAGTGATTCTTCCAAACCTTTTTTAACACAGAAGGAGATATTTCTTATTGCTATTTTCTTCTTTCTTTTTGAAAAGCAACTTTTCTTCTGGTCTGCATATTCCTTGCGTAGACAACTAGCAAGAATGGCTGGTGTCTAGAAAAAAAGACAGTGTGATTTTCCTCTCAAACTTCAGAGACATTATGTTCCTGTATTCTCCATGCCAGACCATCTCTTGCATCTATCCTATCTTAAACTCAACCTCATTTTGAGTTAAAAGTAATCCATATGGCTTATTTCAAGTGTAACATGCATGCATCGAAGTTAACAATATCTCTCGCTTCTAAATGGTCTGAGGAAGCAGCTGAATGAATTCCAGGGCCAGTTTGTTGCCTTCTCAGTTCATGGCAACATGATAACATCTAAGTAAGACAAAAGAATAACTCTTAAAATATTAAATACTACTAAGCATTTTATGACAAGATTCACATCAATTCCTCAACCCAAGAAATGTTTGGTTTTGAAGATGGAACTGCCTATCAAAATCCACGTATTGAAAAAAAAATTACAACCCTTATATTTTGTGTTCTCCTTTGAGCTTCCAAGAACAGCCTGCATGTTCAAGAATTGCAAAAATGCAACCAATGCCAAAGTTTCAAAAGGGAAATCAGCACATCCAGCCTATCCCTGCTAGCTTTAAATATCTGCATTAGCATTCACTTGTCACTAGCTCTTCTACCTCCTCTGCACTTGAAGTGGTCAGGGCAGTGGCTGCTCTCATTCTTTCTGCTTGAACATCTTCATCTTCATCTACAGGCTCTTCTGGATTCCGTCGAACATTTCCCTTTTGGGGACAAATTCTGTGGAGAGAATGAAAGTCATGACATGACATGTGTTTTCTAGTTGTCAAAGTTGTATGTAGAACAGGCTTCCCTGTGGTTTTACACTATCCTTTCTTTTCCATCAGCTGGCAATTACAGGCTGTGAATAGACTGCTCTGCTTTTGCCAACAAGAACTCTTGTCCTGGTGATCAGGACTCTTGTCCCTTTCTCACTGTCAATGCTCCCCTACTAATTAGCATCTCTGACCCTCCCAAATTTCTCAGAAAGTTCTGTGCCCTCTTCACATACATTTGCACCTACACGTTCTCCATGGACATAGCCCCTCTTCATCAATCTGACACTGGCGTCATATCTGGTCTTGGTCACCTCACCTAGCATCCCCTCACTTGGCTGTACTGTGAACATTGCTACTATTCCAACTCCCTTCCATCTCTTCTGCTCAAGGATACAGCATGGTCTTCGATGGGAGAATGGCATCTTTGAGTACTCATTACATTGCTGAGGGTCTGAAAGTTTCCTTCAACTGATTAGCAGCAGAACTCTGCCTAGAAATCATATGTCCTGACAGTAAGCCTGCAATCTATTAGCCATTAAGGAAATCACAATGTTGTTTTTCACTGTGAATATAAATTCCTATGAACAGGTTGATAGTGCAGTCATATCTAGGAATACTAAGACATGGAATTAAGTATGAAATTAAGTTTTAGCCCAACCTGAAAATAGGATCCTTTCGCATTACTTTCTTTCCACACTTCATTTCCATGCATCTTAGAACAAAAGCAAACAGCAAAGCCTGAAAGTAAGGCTGGAAGAAAGAAGAACAGTTCTATTTAAGCATATGTTCTCAAATATTATTTAAATATTTTAATTGATTACAAATGCTAGTCTTTTGACTTGAGGTGCAATAGATGTGAATCAGTCCTTAAGATTGAGGGGAAGATCTAGCTACCCAGTGATAATTCAACTTAGTGGAAATGACCTCCTCTTTCCCTTCCATAGCCCATATCCACATTGTAGCAAGTTTCATTTGCCTATCTTCAGCATTATGCAGAATCAAACAACTTCTCAGCTCTGTTTGAGTTACTGCTACCAGGTCCAGGTCATTATAATTTCTCACTAAACTATTATCACACTAGCTACTAGAGCTCCCACTTCTCCCCTACCCCAACCATCTATTTTCAACTCAGTAACAAGAGATACTCTTTTAACACAAAGTCCAATCTTATCACTTTGCTTAAAATGAGGCCGAGACCCATCAATTATTCAAGGTGGGGTCAATGTCCTAGCATGACCCAGCTCACTCCAGTAACCCTTCTGTTCACCCTGACTTCACTCAATGTGAGCTTCTCTGGTACAACTCTCACCTGTGGTTACCCTACCACAACCATACTGGCCACCTGCTGGCCCTGGAACAAGCCAGGCTCACTCTTGCTTGCCCTTACATCTTGTTTTCTTGTCTCTTAAGGTATTTATTTCTTAGCCAGGTTTTCCTGACCACCCATCTGACACAGTATATATAATTTATTTCATTTATTATCTGTCACCTTCCACAAGAATATAAGCTACATGAGGGCAGGGATGTTGTCTACATTTGTTTCTATGCCTGGCAATAATATACTGACACATAGTATTCAAAATAGTAGCTTTCTTCAGTCTAAATATAGAGGAATAATCACGTTCCCTTTCATGTTATTATTCAACTTTGCCTTTTTCTCTCCAGTTCAAAGGATTTTAGTTATATTGCATCTGTACTTTTTGTAAACTCTCTCAGATTTGGAGTGGATACAGACAGGACAAATAGGCATGAAACATTAATTTCATGTTGAATTCTGAATTTAGTTCATTCATACATATAAAAAGTAACTCTAGGGTTTGGAATCATGTCTGAATGCAGTTGTTTCATCTAAGACTTTTAAATCTGGTACAGTTAAAACAGCATCAAATAGTTATTAAAGTAAATGAACCAAGGAAATTGGTGGTGAGGTAGAAAGACCTTACTATTAGGCATAGTAGAAGATCAACTTTACTCAGGTTATAATTCAGGTCATGAAATTCATTTTGGTACGTGTAGACATTCTGTAAAGACAAAGAAAAAATGGCTCAATAGAAAATCATTAACCTTATGATTTTCATTTAAATAATATGGAATTTTACATACTGAATATTTGCCTCAATAAATTTGATTCCTGTATGCGTACTGTTGACCAGCAATTCCCTGTTGGAATGGGAAGGAGAGTGTCTAATTCAATGCTGATTATCTCAATGAGCAGGCAACCTGTGTCTGCTCCTTTCTTCCAGTTCTTTTTTTCTTTTAATTTTTTGGTTTCATGTTTGTTGAAATTTTACTAAAGCATAGTAGAGAGAGGTGCCATGATCAAGAAAAATTCTAGGAATCAACAATATTTGTTCTAAATGTTCCTCCCAAGCTTGTCAGGGTCCCTTCTTATCCCCATGGTGACTGTTCTCACCACAATTAGTCCCATCATGTTATTCTTTCTTCACCAACCAATTGATTCAGAAAGTCACTCTTTCCTCCTAAATAATGTGTGACATATCTAGGTTAATTTTCACTTTGCAGGAAAGAAGTGTTTTAAACAAAGGATGGGATTTCTCATAGACAATCTAGGTATTGTTCAGTCAGTGGAAAATTATTTTTACAGATAGAAGGCTTCCCTAGTTCCCTAAGAACACAAACAATTTGGTAATCCCTCTCTACTTTCTTTAACACCACTTCATCTAGGATGGCACAGCTGTGTTCCTGCCTTAGCTGTTCAGCTCCTTCCTGGGTACATTTTATTCCATTTGAACCATATTCGACTTCCTTAGTGACCTGGTCTTTCCATTTCAATGCTTTTGCTTCTCCACAGACATGATTACATCCTGCCCCACTAACTCTAACTTATTCTTCAAGGCTCTGTTTAAACATTGCTCTTTCAGAAGAATTCTCTGCATCTCCAGGGCACACAAGCTGTATTTTGTCTTTTAGGCTCAGTTCTCTGCCCATCTTTGTAACCACTAAGCCCCTCACATTGACTTGGGTGAGGTTGGTCTATCTTTTTCAGCATTAAAACCTGAGAAGGGTCATGCCACCTTGTTTATTAATATCTCCAATCAACACACAGTGCCTAATGCAGAATAGAGCCTAATACATGTTGTTGAATAAATGAATGGTATTGTACATGGGTATATCCTTATGATGCATAATGAATACCCACTCAAGTAGGCACCTTTTTTCAATTTGGCATTAATTTTGAATAGCATTTGAGGTTGCTTAAGTTTGGCAAAGTGCATATGGCCAAGTTTAACAATTTTGAGACTGAGTTTTCGTGCAATAAAATTCATCCATTTAAGTGTACAGGAATTTTTTGCAAATATATAGTTGTGAGAGCACCATCACAATTAAACTTAAGAACATTTCCACTACCCCAAAGAGGTACCTCTTACATATTTTCTATCATTCCGTATCCCTACCCCAGCAATCCTTCAAAACACCAACCTATTTATTGTTCTTACAGATTTGGGCAAAGCATTTTGAATCTGCATTTTCAAAATTAGTAACACATTTGTTAACAGTTCTTACCGCTTCAAAAATAGTTATAAATCCAGCCAAGGTAGTTGGGGGGACTAACACCATGCCAACAAACAAGACAACTAAGTCGTAATTATTTGATTGACTGATTTCAAAAGTGACGGTAATCATCTACAAAGCAAGTTGAAATATGACACATGTCAGATATACTCAGCCATGCAGGGGTCCCCACTGCCATGTAATCAGAATATACAGACACACCCATAGACATCACAATTCCCCTTTCAGAGGGAGAAAGGAAGGGAGGATCTTCTGTTAATGAGAACATACATGATTATTAGGTGCTCAATAGAAAATTTTAAAATATCTGGAGATTAAGTGAAACCTAAATTGACCAAATAAACTCCTGGACAGTACAATCTATGATAACGGGATCAAGAATAGAATAAGTTTTTATAGCTAAGATGAAGGATATTCTTAATGTAGAAAAACTTGCATACATGAAAAGTTATATGAGAAAGCTGTAAATTTTAAAGTCTGCACTGTTTTCACATAGACTGAAGCTTTGTTACCATCCTTCCTGTTCCATTCCTTCCCATTTTAAATAAATTATTGTTCTGAGATTGTGTATATTATTTCTATGAACTTATTTTCTTCTAGAATACTAATAAACTGTGGGGAAGAGAGATAAAGATAAATTTTTATTTTCCTTTACGGATCATCTTATCAGTTAACAAGTGTATATTGAATACTTTGCTGGATTTTATTGATGTATCAATTATAGTAAAAAAAATAATAATTACAGCTACTAAATTTTCTGAAGATGACACAAATGCCAGAAATTAAGAATTTCACATGCATGTTGATTTGTTATTGTGATGACAATAACTCTATAATGTCGTTATTCTTAGTATCCTTCCTTTTCTGTATGAGGAATCAAGGGTCCAAAGATATCTGATAATATTCTCAAGGCCAGAGTCAGTAAGTAACAAAATTCTGAGTGTGTCTGTGTTTCCTAAATCTTTATGTCAGACAACTATACTATTGTGAGGGATGGTCATATAAAGGAATATTGCATTACTAACAAATTTATAATTTGGGGGATGTGTAATCTACATATGAAAAGAATTGAGAATCAAAGAACTGACAATCAAATATTCAGTATAAGCACAAGTGTTTCAGCAAATCCAAAGCACTTTTCTCATTTATGTTCCCCACAATCTGTTTACAGTATGATGCCCACCATTACATGTTTCTTTTCTCTTGATTTCTCTGTCCTCATACTGTCGGGTAAGAGGATGGGGTGTGGTTCTACCATCAATGCTGAGTGCTCTTTCAGCTCAGAAAAAGACTTTTCTACACAAATCACATGGGCCATGCCATCAGGGATATCAGACTCATTTTTCACTTGTAACATAGCAACAATGCATCCACCCCAGTCTAGAATGGTTTCTGCTTAAGGAAAGTTAACACAAAGAGTGGGAAAAGATGCAAAGGAAAAAGAACATGACTCCACACTGCTGATTACTTAGGACTGAAGAACAGTAAACTTAAAGAGTATCTATGAGGACACTCGCTAGGATATCTTAAACTTCACTCAGATTGGTAGTAACAGACCTATTAATAGCCATACTGACTGATAATCCTCATGGCTTGAACATCAGCTCCAAAACAAACCTTAGTTAGATTTGAAACTAGTGTAAAGCAAAAGTGTGAACATGATTTCTTTTTTCTTATTTGCTGGTTATATATGAGAATGTTTATTGAAAAGCAAACAGCTGAGTTTAGATTCTCTTTGCTTGGCCTTTATACAGCTTACCCCCATCTGGGTTTACTTTGAGAAAAGGAAGTGTGCTGACAGAACAAAAATGTCCTCAAGCAAACTATGAATGGAAAGGCTCTTGGTCCACCAAATCCTCATCACTGCCCAAAGCTAGTCTTCCAAGTGAAGAATTGCTGAAGTATTATTTCTTACTTCTGTACTTGGACTACTTTGCACTGGTGATGCCAAGAGGGATAGTATTAGACCCTGAGAAATGCAATCTGGAGAAGCCAAATCAAACTACTCTTCACTGTGAAGGAAAAATTCAGCAGCTACCTGCCAACTAGAACAGTGCAAGACTAATTTCTTATAGAAATCAGGTTATTTTCTCAACAGATGGCCTTTGGTTGTGTTCCTCTCATGGCTTCAAGACCCCCACACCAAGAATTGGGAGCTGGGCCTACAACACAAGTCAGTACCAGCTGGCAATTTAAGCAAAGCTACCTGATGTGCTTGGACTAGGGGACCTGGGATGGGACACCAGAGTCTTGATATACATTTCCAAGAAAGTGTTCAGTAATCTCAGACTCCCAGTAATCTTGATTTTCATTCATATTTATTAATAAATTCTCATATAAAACCATCTTTGACCTCTGAAACTTTTAGATCTGAAGTTAAAAGAGACATTTTTAAATACTATAGAAGTGGATTGTACTGTCAAATGTTGTAAAGTCAAACATGTTTTAGTGTTGTCAGGAAACCCTGTATTCTGGACTAACCATGAACTGAATAGTAGCATTTTGAACTTGAGGTAGTCCATTAGATTCTTTGTCAGTTCTGGCAAAATCACTGTATATGATTTCTTCACGGACATCATTGACTTGGTAGCGTGCTCACTTTCCCTCTCCTTCCTATGGTACAATTTAAGATACTGATGTTCCCTTCACTTAAGAGAAACGTGACTACCGTTAATGTAACATTGAAAGCTTAAAAATAACAGACACTATTTATGTTTGTACAGGTACTTACAAAATAGAAGAAAAATGACCAAAAGCCACTATTTTTTCTCCTATTGTGAAAAATAAATGATATCACATATGTCATGAAGACCAGAGAAGCTGTATAACCATATACAACCACAACCTGAAAATAATACAGAAAATATCAACATCAAAATATGAATAGTCAACTGAGGGAAAAAGTTAATTACAGATATTTTTAAGTATCTTACTGTATATGTACTTTGCATGACTTTTAAGTTTTTGTGATACAGTAAAAATGAAAATATTTGATCATCATTTATTATGAATTACATCCTAAGATACTATTTGTGTAGTGTTACTTACCAAGATAAATACTATTTGACTTGTTAGATGAATATGAAATATGCTTAACATATATATAAATAAGTACATTAAAAGGAGAATAAAAGTGTAGAGGTGAACATCCACCAGTGCCTGCCCACACCAATAAGCAGAAGGATAGAGGCCTGAAGTCCATAGTGGGGATATAACTCTCTTCTGACGAAAGAACACAAACAGACATATATTCAATTTAAATTCAAATCCAAAACAAACATATGGAAAGGTTTATAAAATCCAAATATAACCTTCTAATATTCTTTAATCTTCTAATAATTTTATTTTTGAAAATAATTTTAATTATGTGTATATTGTTTAGGAACCTGATGTTCCTAAACAATGGCCAATTCCATCATGGTCATCATTCAGAAAACTGAATGAATGTTATTTTACTTGATAGGTTTGATTCAAAACCACTTGAGCTCAGGAATGATGAACAGGAAAGTGGACCTCGTGAAAAATGGGCAAGGCATTCTTCCCTTTCATGTCATTTTGTGATCTGAAGGACAATAGATTCACCACTAGACAAATACACTTTGGGAGAGTTACTGACTCAGAATGGTGCAGGATGAATTATTTAGATCTGATTTAATTTGTTTGCTTGGATAAAGGGCATAATCAGTATGACTATAATAAAAAAACAAAACAAAATTGTTTCTCCACAGTAGAAAGGTGGTCAAAGTCTTAAATTTGGTTTCAGTTTCAACATCAGTGACCTCTTTGTAGTTTGGAAATAACACAGTTGGAAGTTTTACTGTATTTCCTTTTGGAGGTTGAAATTGAATCCCTGCAGAATTATTACACTTTTCTGTAACTCTGATGTAAAAAGTATTCTGCACTTTTAGAAGTGAATTTTCTAACTTGATAGAAATAATACTTAATGACATTATCTAAAAAAATATATTACGCTTTTCTCATAGAAGATTTTGAACATATACCACTCTAGATACAATAGCTGAGGTTTTTAAAGTTTCTTTTCCTCCCCCCACGCTTTTCTTACTTTGTAATCGTCGACACTGCTCATTGCAATGTAAGGAGAAATAGCGCCGACAATGGAAAATAAGAAAACAGAACCATATGGCAGCCCACTCCAGATTATTGCAAAACCCTGCAAATATAAAAGGTACTTTAGTGACTATTTTAAAAATGAAACAAAAGTATTCATCATTAAAAGTGCACATCTAGTTTATCAACATGGATGCATGGAGGTAGGAGGGAAAATTGCTTTGGATCATTGAATGAGGCTTCAACTCCCAAACAACAAAAAAAAAGAGAAATAAAAAAAATTCTATAGAAAAGAATTGAAAGTGAGGTCTCAGATGTTTACACATGCTTGTTCAAGTGGCACTCTTCACAACAGTCAAGAGGTGGAAGCAACCATGGACAACCATGAATCTGTCCAGAGACAGATAAACGGACACACAAAGTATGGTATGTGCACACAACTGGAATATTATCCAGCTTTTAAAAGGAAGGAAATTCAGCCACAATATAGATGAATTTTGAGGACATTATTCTAAAGAAATAAGCAGTCAGAGAAAGACAAATACTGTATGAGTTGACCTCTAGTAGTTGAGACTAGTTAAATTCCCAGGAACAGAAAGCAGAATGGTGACTGCCAGTGGCAGGGTGGGGGTGGGGTGCAGGTATGGTCTTTGATGGATATAGATAGGTAGTTCTGCAAGAGGAGAAAGTTCTGCGGATCTACTTCACAACAATGGGAAAATACTTTTTTTTAAAGATTTATTTATGCATGTAAGAACTGGGGTCCAGGACAGAGGTAAGGGGAGTGAAAGGATTCACCAGAGACAAGAGTAGAAAACAGAACAAGTGGATCTACTGAAATACACTGCTGAGGGGAGCAGCAGGTGAGATAGGAAAGGTCTGCTTTGCCATGTGGGTCAGGTCCCTGGCTGGGGATCAAACTCATGTCACAGTGGCTACGGATAGATAGCTTCATAGCACTCTGTCTTTAATCCTTGTGCCACCAGGGAGGCCCAACAATGGGAATTTATTTAACACTATTGAACTGCACTTACAAGTGATTGAGATAATAGATTGCATGTGTTTTTATTATCACAATATAGAAAACAAAAACTCTGAAATTATGATCCTGGAGACACAGATTACCCAGGTCTGCTCACAATCCTAGTGCTGGACCTGCGCAGACTTGGGCAGCTCTGCACAGTAGGTGTGCTCTCCTATGCACAAACCCAAGAAGAAAACTCAGTGCCACCAGGTCATGCTCAAGAACATGGACTTGAAGCAATTACCCACAAGTCAGTGTTCCCTGGGGGCTGGCCTGAGCTCTGGAAGGTACAGGGCTGCCCTCTAGTTAGAATTACAGGAGAGCAGTTATAGTAGCCTGTTTCAAAAATAATTGTACAGCTCTCCAACTTTATTTAAAGTTTGGAGGCCACGTCACAAATGCCAATTTTTCACCAGCTTCATAAAAATGGCTGAGAGAGGGAAGGAGGAAGTCACAGGGAGGTACTAAGAGTGTGGCAATGGGGCCTTGGTCCATTTGGATGCTAAACAAATAGGTGAGGACAAGGGGAAACTAAAGGACAAGTGGTGGTAACATCCATTTTCCCCTACTGCTAACTGCTTTTACTTTCTAGATAGTCTCCAACATTCGAGCCCCTGAACTCTCCCTGCTTGCACCAACTCACAGATCATGTTCCCACCACTGAACTCTCAGTAGTGTTCCACCTGCTGCCCTTACATGTACCCCCAGCACCAGAAATGCAGAAAGGCCCAAACTGAATGGACCTCTCTGTCACAAAATGGGCTTCCTTTTTAGATGACCACTTTCAAATCCTTTTTATTGTTCTTCTGATTCCTGGTTTGAAACAGTTGGAGTGAGCTTTGAGAGGTTCTTCTTGGGCTAACCAAAAACTCGGTATCTAACCAAAAACTCATAATCACCTTCAATACTTAAAATAGAGAGAAATCACGCAAAGGTTGGTGGAAAGAACAGAGAAGCAAGAAATCACTGTCACTTTCGACTGGAGGAACAAAAGGAGGGGATGTGAGTGGGGGCAGAGTGTGCCAGCCCCCCCAGCTCTCCAGACCCTCCCACTGCTTCTAACCGTCTAAAACTAGACAGCAGCTTGTGGATGGAGAAGCCTGGAAAGGCAGCCTGTGTGCATCAGGTACCTCTGCAGCATTGAGCAACTATGAATAGACAAAGATAATAATCAGAAAGCGCACAACCCAAGAACTGGCAGTTTCTCCTTCATATCAACCACTTCGTTAATGGTGGGTCCACTAATAAGTTATATTAGGTTTTAAGATTCTAAAGCTAGGTTACAAGTGTTCCTGATTTCTAATTCAGTGCTCTTGCATGTTCTCTCTCTCTTTCTCTTTCTTTCCCCCTCTCTCTCTTTCTCTCTCTCCCTCTCTCTCTCTTTCTTTCCCCCCCTTTCTTTTTTTCTCTCCCTAAAACACTTCTGTATTCAAGTATGACAAACTTTTCAGAGAACTCCCTAGGAAACTATGACATAATATTGAAAAGCATTCTGCCATGAGAATTCTCTGATAGTAACTTAAAAAATATCATACTTTGCTAGATAAAATCCACTTAAAATGTGAGGATAAAATAATAATTTTTGGAATGAATCAATTAAAATACTCAAAAGTTAAGAAGAAAAAAACATGTTTCTTGTCAAATTCCTAATTATTCAGTACAAGTACATCCAATACTCACAAGGGGAAATGAGTTTCTCAGGGTCCGAATACTTTGGGTGTGGTTGAACATGCCCAGCAACCCATTGCTGATGATGTTCATCAGAATGGGGAAGCAATGCAGCCTCTTGGTATTGCACACGATTGAAAATCTATAATCCTTCAAACAAAGCAAGGACAAGCAGTGAATAATGTTAATTCTAAATCTTTAAAGACAAAGCTTTTCCCTGCCACTTCCTGGCTGTGTGGCTATCGTCAGGTGAATGGACCTCTCTGAGCTGTGGCCCTTGGCCAGGGAAGACACAAAGGTGGCAACATGGGCTTTTATTAGCATGAATAACTTTAGATCATGTCACCTAAGGTTTCATTAGTGAGGACATTTCAGCTAAAGGAATTTAACAGTGGCTCTGACAAGGAGGCTATCAGTTTCTGGGGACCAAACATAAGAACCCTAATTTGAGATAAGCCTGGTGTTCATAAATATCCATGATTACCCTGCCTGTGAACCATCTTCACACTATTTAAGACAGTGTTTATGTTCTTCATGCATATGGAAATGTTCATCTATTTACCAGGAGGTTTGATATTGTTTAAATATTTTTAATAGTTCACGTAAAAATATATTGGATAAATGGCAAGTAAAACAGGACCTTGCAGCTAGCACAAAGGTTACATTTTGTTCTGATGTATTTCATTCAGGTAAAGCTGAATCCAGTGGTGTATGTTCAGAGACTTTTGATTTTGCTTTTATTTCTTTATCACAATAAATGGAAAGTTAATTTCATTTAATTTGGCTCTCTGTTTTTCCTTGGAAAAGATCAAGAGTTTTACTTGCAATTAGAATGTATTTTCAATAATCTTGTTCCTGGAAGAAGCTCTGTTGCTAGTTCCCTTTTAACCAAATTGAAACATGGTGAGATGGAGAACATTTTTCTCTCAGTTTTCATGGGGCTGCTATGTTTTATGTTTCCTCAACATAAGAAATCATTTTAGGATTTTTGGGGGTATAGAGTAGGATTGCTTAAATTCATAATTATGTTGATTGGTAATGATAGGTTTCTGAATAACTACCATCTTATTCAAAAAATCTGGTTAGAAAATGTTTTATAAAAATGTATTTGAACTCACAGCTTAATCACTAATGACTCAAAATGTTTTTGAGTCAAATTGCTGCATATTAACTGGGTTCAATCCTGCCATTTTTGAAAACTTAAAATGTAGTGTTTCATTAACATTTTTCAAAGAAAGCAAATACAAGAGGCCAGAGACCAGCACACCTTAGGTTTCCCAGCCACAATGATGGCACCGTTGTATGACAGGTCATCAGTGCCGTTTCTGTTTTCAAAGTCATCTACTTCCAAAAGTAAGTTTTGATGCTTCAGTGACTGTATAAAATCTTCAATATTTGATTCTAGTAAGAAATCAGTAAGAGAAGTCCATATAAATACAACAGCATAGGTTTCAAATTTTTTAAAGAAACTAAACACAAAATTGAATGTCACTGTTTACATAAGATCGTGTAAAGCATGATGATAATATTGGCTCCTGAAACAAAAGTTACCCCTCTGTCTTCCACTAATTAAATTACACACTGATCAGGCTTGTGGACTGACTATACACACCTAGAACAAGGTGACCACAGGTCCTTCCTAGGTCCCCCAAACACCAGCAGCAGCTGCAGTTGTTCCCCAGATACAAGCAAGTCCCTACAATTATTTTCTAGGAAACTTTATCTGGGTGAAGGACCTAAAGTAACCCCAGAAAATTATACATTTTCTTCTCTATGGTCTGTTCTAGTTCCCCTAGAAGTGCTACTTAACAGTAGAAATAATGTCTTGAGTTTTATCTTTCTATTCACCTGTGTTATTGATGATCAGCAGGCTGCTCCGAGGATATTCGGGAAGTTGTCCAGGAGACAGAAAATAAAGCTCAGGTTTAAATTCCCAGTCACTCTTCTGACCAATCACTAAAGCTTCAAGTATACTTTCCACAATGAAAGGTAACATGGAAATTCCAAAGACCAACAACCTACCAGGGAAGAACAATGACCATGTGAGTCTATAGCTGCTGTATTTCTTTAGTCAAACACTGAGTAAATATTTGTTGGCTGCCAATTCTGCTCAATGCCAACAACCATTGCAGGTGCTAACATCACGAAAGCCATATGTTAGCATGCTTCAGAGAACCCACAAGGCTTTACTCCATAAATTCCAGCCTCTAAGGCCATCAAAACAGACCTTCGCATAAGGTTGATGGATTGCTGACATACAGGTATTCCCACTGTTACCAAATCAAATGCTCATTTTCCCATCCTCAGGCAGAAAATGTTGGATACGATATTCTAGTTTAAAATTCTCTTCCAGTTCAACCCTTTTTTGAAACTCATTATCTAACAAAGCCACAGTGCTCAGATACTCACAGAGTCAAAAGCTCTTTTGTTCCACGTTTAAACTTCAAGAAACGGAGCCAAGCTATTGCACAGACCTGCATTCTCCACAAACACATGCCACTTACAACCTTCTGCATATCAGGGAGAGCTGAATGAACCGACTGCATTCCGTGCAGGTTTTCTGTCTCTTTTATCATTTCTGCTTGTTCAAAATCTGCATGTACACACACTTCATTAACGCCATTCATCAGTTTTCTCTTAGTGATATTAAAAACTGCTTTGGAATGTTTGTGGTTATAAAACAAACGATATAAGAAACAAATTATGCTTATGACATCCACATTCAATAAACACAGAGATAAGATACACTGAATTCATACCAAAAGGAGAATTCACTCATTCACTATGGCCAATTTTTCAAAAGTTAGAGAAGGTTCCACATGTAACAAGATTCTGAGGAAGTCTTCACAGAAATAGCCAATCATTGATGGCTAAATGTCTACTAATGAACTATCAATAATTTAGAAGTATATATATTATACTTCTAATTGGTGAAAGATTACCAGCTTCTAAAAGACCAGAGCTGTCCTTGATTCCCACATGGAGGACTTAAAGTAATGATCTAAAGAAAATCAGTTAGCTGCTGCTAGTGTCACATGTGAAAAAGCACCAACAACACTTGTTGGAAAGACTGTTTACTGTAGGAAGATAACACAATATACCCACACATTGATCAAGGTGTTAAGTATAAAAGCCCTGTAAAATGACAACTCTTCTCTGTATTACTCACTAAAATATTCAAGAGATGATCCCACAACTTCTTCCATTAACACCTTAGTGGAATTTTTCATTTAACAAGCTAAGAATTCTCTGCTTAGATTTCATGACTAGGATTGAGAGCCTTTCACATTCATTCTCAAAGTATCCAAGAATCAGAGGACATATGGGGACAGTAGAAAATGCTAAAATTGAAGGCAGATAGCTTCCAGAGAGCAGTCTGGTATTTCCTAATATGAAATCTGTATTCAGCCCTGGTAATGATATTAGGAAGCAATGACAACCCTTCCCAGACAACAGAGTCAAATTTGGAATTTGTCACATTCTTTAGGGTGAATCATATTAAAAAAATTATAAATAAAATATAAATACAAAGCAAATTAATTCATGGCCATTTAGAAATTAATTTTCTGTGAATTCTACAAATGGCCTGACCTTGTCTCATAGTTGATGTTCCTTCCAGTTTCATGAAGACTTCGTTCAGAGTTGACATGGAAACATCATAACTCATCACTCCTTGGACAGAACACTTATCCAGGTCACAGAAAAGGTCTGGGGCAGCAGAGACATTTGACATATACATCAGTAACTCAATCCAGAAAATTAATACTTATTTAAAAGATGATGCAGAGGAGCCCTCCTGGTGGCCGACCAGTTAAATCTCAGCACTATCACCCCTATGCCTGAGTTTGATCCCCGGCCAGGGAGCTGACCCTCATGGCACACAGCAGACCTCTCCTGTCTCACCAGCTTCTTCCCTCAGCAGTGTATTCAGTCGATCTGCCTGTTCTGCTCCCCACTCTGTCTCTAGTGAATCCTGTCATTCACTGCACCTCTGGCCTACAACCCAGTTCTTCTCCAACACACACACACACACAAAGATGATACAGAATATTGTTCAGAAATTTTATGGCCTTGGGATAGCATAGTAAGCAAAAGTAAAATCTCTGAAATGATTATATCTACCTCTTCCTTCCATCCTCAAACCATCTGCTCTTCATCTTCTCAGTTCACAACTACCCTGAAAACTTCTTTGAGGAAATAGGAGCAATCACAAAGAGCGTGATCAAATCATCTTACCACACACTGCAAATCAGTTAGATAGAAATCTAGATTCTATAGAAATCTATTGGGTTTCTATAGGTGATCCTATCAATGACAACTCTTCGGGCTTATGTTATGATTTCCAGTTTCACAAAATATCATTATCTTTCAGTGTCTATTTAAGGTTTCCTAATCTTTTTTTTTTTTAACTCATCAATTTCTGAGTTATCATAAATTGCAGGCAAAAATACTATCCAGTCATCAATTAAACAAAGACTACCAGAAGCCAAAACAAAAGCCTCCTTCTTACATATTTCCACCTGCATGGATGCATGGTTCAAAGACTTGTCTACTTTGCAGCTTTTAATTTGTCACATCCTATTCAGTTTAACTCTCACATATTCAAATGCTATCTCTAGCTATGCAAAGAAGTCGTAACATAGTCTGCCTTGAGATAATATGAACATATTCTCTTGTTTTTCTCTACTTCATGTGAACTTTCAATTTCTAAGACACTCAGATTCTTCCTCTTCTTACATCACCTCTTTCCATACCCTTTAATCCAATTCTTTTCCATTAAATTCATCTATATGCTAATGATTCCCAAATTCAATTCTCACATTGTCTTCTGATTTCCAGTGATCTAAAACCAACTATCTACTTAGTCATTTGACATCTGTACTTGAAAATTTAAAAGCATGTCAAAACAAACATTTCCAATAAGGAACATCAACTTTTCCATCCTACCCAGCTGCCTCTCCTATTGTTTCACAATAATAACATCACCTTTTCTCCATTGACCAAGGTAGAATTCTAAATGCTCCTCTTCATTATTCCCTTTCCTCATGTTCCACTCACAGGCTATCAGCAAGATTCTTTGACTTTATCTCCACATGTATTCCAAATCTGCCCACTTCAACCTCACCTGGCACCATGTTATCCCAATCACTGTAACCTATTACGTACACCTCTGAAAAGGTCACGAGGCTGGTCTCCCACAGAGAGGGACAATCTCTTGTCCCTCTATATACAGGGAATGAAAATGTAAGTCACAGCACATCAATTATCCCATTTAATGACTTGCAGTGGTTCCTTAATGCATTTAAAATAAAATTCAAACACTTCAAATGCTCTTGACCATACAAGAACTTCTGTGGCTGCCTGTGATGACACTGTATAAACCACAGCCCCACACCAGATATCTCTCTAGCCCATATGGCCTTCTTCATTATTTTATTGTACAATTGTAATACAGTTTGCTTTATCGTATGTGTCCACTTGCCCTCACAGTGGAATGTAAGCTTCATGAGAGTAGGGGCTCATATTTCTTTTTTAACGTTGTATCCCTAGCACCTTGAACCATGCCTATTAGAGAGAAAAAGAGAGGTACCTGCACAGTCACAGGTGGGCAGAACTACTGCTTTAATGTTTAAACTCAAAGGAAGCTGTTCAAATCAGAAAAGACCAAGATACATGTCCTCACTTATAAGTCAGAGAAAATTATAGCACCCATTTCATAGACTATTTGAGAAGACTAAATGAGTTGATATATATGAAACCTTAAGAACCTTAAGAACAGTGCCTGACTCACAGTAAGCATTGTACAGAGTTAGCAATTAGGACTGCTTATTGAAAACGCCTAATTGGTCCAGCTCCCTAGTGGGTTGAAAAAAACATGGTGAACACTGTAGAATAAACTCCATTTTTCTCTGTGAAATAATGCACTCAAACTAAATTCAAAAGGGAACCTGTGGCACATGCCTTAATGCTCCACCCCCATCTCCTGCACTTGTACATGCAGCAAATCTGCCTGAGGTCAGTTTTCCCTTTCCTTTGAAGTGTGCTAAGCTCATGTTGAACACAAGTCAGAAGGGTCAGGAAATCAAATGGAAGCACAGTGATGGATAAGGAAGCATGACTAGCACCCCAGCTGTCACCCTGCAAGGATGTAACTCTGAGCCCAGTTATTGATATTTACTTATTATTTCTCCCAGCAATATAACATGCCCACTGCATATTGCAGTAACTCACTCAGTAACACAGTCTTCCCTGGTTCCCTCCTTTCCCTGTATGATCCTATTTCCTACTGGTGCTTCCAGGTATCAATTATTAAACTTTTGGAGCAAATTTGCTCCAAATTTCATTTAGAGCCAATGAATTGCTCTAAAATCCTCAGTTCAAGCTCTGCTTCTTAGGGAACCCAACCTAAAATAAAATCCAAATCCATTAAACAATGAATGTTACAGCAATAATATGAACATCTGCTCCCAAATTTCACCCACAGAAATCATATTTAAGTTACCTGGAAACTTATTTGTCTTTTCCAAAGGCAAAGTATACACAAGCATTTCTTTGTTTTCTGTTTTTAATTTAGCGTCAGGGATGTGATGATTAAGGAAGGATGTTACTTTTTCTGGATCACATATCTTATTTCTGTACAAACTAATATTTAAAAGAAAAGACAATTCATTTATATTTTCCATCACTACCACAAGAGAAGAGCCCTTATTGAATGTCTCTCCTTTGAGTACTACTTTACTGGACTTCATGGGACAAACAAAGTAAAAAACTAACAGCAAAAAACAGTAATAATAATGTCATTGTTTTGAAGAAAAAAAAAAAATCTCATGACCTATATAAAAAAGGTGTGTAAACTCAGAAAAACTACAAACAAAAAAATATAGCATATAATTAAAATATTTATCAAGTATGAAGTTAATATAAGGAGGTGAGAGGACGAGGCAGAAAAGACTTTCCAGGGAAATAATTATTATGGCAGAGGGGGAAGGTATCAGGAATTAGCAGTTAGGAGGGAAATTTGGCCTATATATGTGTTTTATTTGGCTATGGGTTGTTATTTCATCTTTAAATTTTTTTAGCCTTTCTTGTTAGATGCAAGTTTCTTCACTCTCTATTGCCAAATTCCCTCCCACATTTGACACTAGCTTTGGAAATTATCTGATGATGTGGCAAAAATTAATACATATTATTATAGGCTTTTTCTGGCTCACCCAAGGAAAATGGAAGGTGGGGAAAAGGTACAGGCTTAAAAGGGCTACATAGAACAGCTACCTGGCCAAAGTGGTCCATGTAATAGCCCTGGGGCATCTGTCCCCTAGGGCTTATCACTTTGAAGCTTTGCCTGTCATTAGCATTAGTAAGGATCTAAAGAGGCAGGAATGTAGGAAAAGCATTCAGGAAACACTATCCTTTAGTGCAACTGGCAGATTCTTTGTCACAAATGTTTCTTTTTAGAAGCCAGTATTGAAAAATATGTATTGACATATGTGTACATAATATAGTCCAGTCTGTCTCCAAAATCTTTACCTTAAGTGATAGCCAAGACCCCATCTTCTCTTCAAAAACATAGAGGAGCCTGCACATTTCAGTATCCCACTGGACATGATTACTTTTCTGTCTAAGTGAAAAAGAAGCAAGAGTAAAGAATATTAGGAGCCATTTCTTCCCACTCTAGAAAGTAAGCAGTCAAAGTTCAGAAGTGTTCTGCGGCATGACTAGAGCTAATGAGCATTTAAATGTATGAAATATGCAGCAACATGCATGCAGTTAAAATGAGCTGATGAATTCCAGTGTTTTCAGTGCCCTCCTTTATACTTTTGGAAAAAAAAATTCTCTAGCTATATTTTCTACTCTGGATGCTAAAGAATGAATGAGTATTTTTCAACCAAATCTCTACTAAAGGGCTTCATTGGCCTAGGGGTTAAGTCTCAGGGCTATGACCACTAAGGCCTGAGTTGGATTCCCTGTCAGGGAGGTGACCCACATATGATGAGCAGACCTCTCCTGGCTTACCTCTCCTGTCTCTCCCACCCACTGCTCCCCTTAGCAGTATATTTCAGTAGATCCACCTGTTCTGCTCCCTACTCTGTCTAGAGTGAATCCTCTCACCCCCTCGCACCTATGCCCTACACCCTGGTTCTTCTACAAACACACACATACACACACACACACAATACATTTAAAAAAATCATGGTAAAGATTCATATATTTAAATTGACCAATTACTTATCTGAAAAAAATCTTAATTTTTTATTAGAGCTCAGAATTTAGCAAATGCAGAGATGGCAAGGAAATCTACAGCGAGAGTAGGCTCCTGGCACCCTGCACAGCCCATGGAATACAGGAGCAGCAAAGTGAGGAAGGCAGATCTCTTGCTCTGGGAATAAACATTTCCCAAATTCTTTACTTGCTACTGAGATAAGGCAACATAATTACCAGCCAGAAGGTCCGCTTCATCCATGAAATTTGTACTCAAGAGAATCACTCGGTTTGCTTTGCGCTCCTTAAGGAAGCTCCAGATTTGGTGCCTTGAAAAGGGATCCAGTCCCGCAGTTGGTTCATCTAATATCAAAACCTACAGGGTGACAGGCATAAAACTTACTTATTTCCTACGTTAACTATCTCCACATGGAAGCTTGGAAACAACAAAAGATAGTAATAACTACAACTATTTATGCCCAAATACTTCTATACACGATAAGAAGAGTTATTTATCTTTTGACACATTACAATGAAAGCTCTACTATTTTTAGTGACAAAAGAAGAGTCTAACTTTTAGCTGTTAGTCAGTTTTCTTCTACTGCATGATTTCACTTACTTGAGGATCTCCTAAAATGGCAATCCCAAAGGTCAACTTTCTTTTCTGTCCTTCACTTAAGAGATTAGCAAGATTGTCCTGAATGTTTTGTATGTCCAATTCCAATAAAATTCTTTGTACCTAAACAAGAAAACATACTAAGTTTGAAATACAAGCTGATCCATATTATGTAATTTTAATTGTTCATTATAGCAGTAGATTTTTTAAAAAAGATTTATTTATGCATACAATACTGGGGTACAGGTCAGAAGTAAGGGAGTGAGGGGATTCACCAGAGACAGAGTCGGCAATGGAACAGGCAGATTGACTGAAATACACTGCTGAGGGGAGCTGCGGGTGAGGCAGGAGACGTCTACTGCACCATGTGGGTCAACTCCCTTGCCAGGGATTGAACTCATGCTGCAGTGGTTATAGATGCTTCATAGTCTGGTGCTTAACCCCTTACACCACCAGGGAGGCCCCAAGCAAGAGATACTTAATATGCCTCCTTGCCTAAATTTTATTCCTAATAGGGCAGGTACAATGCTGAGGGGAATTCTGAGGTCATGATTTAACTTGGCAAGTGGCTGGCAGGTGAACTAATCCAAGTAAGCCTTTTTACCTCTTGTTCCACTTCCTGTGGTTGAATTCCTTTTATTTTAGCAAACAGCCTGAGGTTTTCCTTCACTGTGAGCATGTCAAAATGAATATTGAATTGAGGACAAACGCCAGTTATCTTTCTGATTTCATCCAAGTCTTGCATTTCAGAGAGGCTTTTATTGTAGATGGTAACTGATCCTAAGAATAAAAGTTAAAAATAACATTGGCAAGATAACAGGTTTTATTAATGCTTGAAAATCTTACTCAGGAAAACATTGACAAATATCACAATGTCTAAAATGATGACTCCTAGTTTTTCAACAACCACCAATTTTTCTCACATTTTGCTCTAAAAAAGTAAATCAACATACTGCACTTAGGGAAATACAAAATATATTCAAAATAATTTGTTCGATAATTTCAGAGAAACAAATACTATTTTCTCTTAAACAGTAAGATTTTAACCTTAAAATAAGAGCAGCACACCTATAACCTGATTCAATTATTAGACATCTTGCCTTTCAGATGTATCTTTTTGCTCACCTTCTGTTGGAACAGACAACCCATTAAGGATATTTAGTAATGAAGACTTGCCAGCTCCACTATGACCCAGAACTGCTGTTATTTGACCTTCATATATGTCAAAAAACATGCCTATTTGTAAAATAAAATAATAACATTATAAATAAAGGGCATTAGACAGGGCTGATACTAAAAACCAAAGAAGACTATTCTAGTTTTGTATTGTCACACACTTCAGTAGTAAAAAAAGAAAGTCAATATTTTCTGGTTGCTAAAATAATTATATTTACTGTAGAATGTTTGAAAAATAAATATAATCACTTAAGAGGTAAAATTAAATTAACCATAATTCCAAATATTAACCTTGTAATACACTTATTTCCAGTAGCTTTGCATGTGCCTCTATGAATATATAAATATACATATATATTTAGAAACTTTTATCAGATTCTATTCTATTCTAACTTGTGTTTTCAAATATTAAACCATAAGCATTTTCTATGGCATTAACTTCTAAAATATACTACCAACAATTTACATTTCCCCATGGCCGTTTTTCTATCATTATAAACGTTTTACATTTACATGTCAATAGAAGAGTCACTTAGCTAACTTCAAGATGGAAAATCATCAGCCAGAGCAAGATAAAATTCTTAAGAATATTATAATACATTATATCTAAAAAGTCAGGTCCTTCCAATTAAATTATGTAACCTACTTTCAAACAACATTGAAATGAATTATGACTGGGTTGAAATTCCACTTCATCCATTTTCTATCTGAATGATCTCAGATAAAAATAAACTCTAAAATGTTCAGTTTATTCAGCTACCCAATGTGCTGGTAATGATAATTTCTGTAAAGAGAAAATTCTTCCTATTATGATCTAACTCACAAAAATTCTCACACTTATAATTTGACTAAAAAGTTCTAAAGATCATTGGAAAAATAAACTCAAATCATTAAGTAAAATTAAGGAAAGTATGATTAGTCTTGACATAATATATTAAATTACACTGGAGAAATATAAAAATTAAATAACATATTACTAATACAATAATATCAGTGGAGTAAATATAATAATTAAAATAGTATTTTACAGTCCAAGATACATACATACACTGATGAACAGAATAGAACAGGAGCCTTTTTTAAATGGACCAAAGTAAACCATAAGTAATAAAGATTCATGAAATGGTCTTGGAGATTCACCAAAAAGATTAATTAATTTCTAATATTGGGGACTAAATAAGTATATTAGCAAGATTTATGGCTTTCTTTAATATGAAAAAAGAGTATATTCAAGGCTAAGAAAAAAAAATGGCACCAATTATCTTGAAAATAACCCAAGTGAAAAGTATTCTAACACAAGGTTTAATGTAGGAACTTTTTTTTATCTTGATTGTTGAATATAATAGTCTGACCATGAGGCTAAATAAATGTGTCTTTAAAAAAAGAATAACAGAATCAGATAAAAATAAGACATGTCACTTGAACTTACCAGTAATATTTATTCAAATTAATATTTAAATTCTTTTGAAAAAAATGTATTCTAAATGTAACTAAAGGGAAATTATTTTATATAATTTATATAGTAAAACATTATCAGTCAACATACAAATAAATGTTTATTTTTGCACAAACAAAAATGATTAAATAATTTAAAAAAAGAAATGCTTCAATTTCTTTATATACAAAATGGGAGAGATATTATAGATATCATAGGATCACATTTTAAAGAGTCTGAAAATCACTGAGCAGAGACCCCAGCACACACTAAGTGCTAAAAAAGCTTTTTAAGTTTGGTTATTATTATTGTTCTTAATTATTGGTTATAGCAGCATGAATTTTTATAACTTTGGAGTGAAACAATTTGAAATCTGAATTGACAATCTTAAAATCAGGTCTCCTTGGTGATATAGGGGTTAAAGTTTCAGCATTATCAAGCTACAGCCAGCCACTGGGCATGAGTTCGAGCCTGGACCACGCTGTGGGTCAGCTGATTGACCCACATGGTGCAGCACACCTCTCCTGTCTTGCTTGCTGCTCCCGTCAGCAGTGTATTTCAGTCAATCTGCCTGTTCTGTTCCTCACTCTGTCTCTGGTGGGTCTGTTCATCTTCCTACACCTCTGGCCTAAACCCTAGTTTTTGTATGCATAAATAAATAAATCTTTTAAAATTAATCTTAAAATCATGGTGTCATAATTTTTGAACTTTATATTTAGCAAATAATGATCTGTATAATTATTTAACAAGAATGTTCATTACAGTTAGCTGAATTTCACATATGAGCGTGTGAAGTAAGTCATGACTTCCATACCCAGGAATGCTACTTGGCTATCAAAATGTAGGCTGTGGTTAAAGGCTTTTAATTATTTTTACAGATTTATTCACTTATATTTAGAAAAAGTGGGATGTAGACCTAGGTGCAGGTGGTGAGAAGATCACCAGAGACAGAGCGGGGATCAGAACAGGCAGACTGACTGAAATACAGTGCTGAGGGCAACAGTGGGTGAAATAGGAGAGGTCAGCTGTGCCATGTGGGTCAGCTCCCTGTCTGGGAATTGAACTCAGATCATAGTTGTGATAACCTGAGACATAACCCCTAGGCCACCAGGGAGGTCAATTAAGGGATTTTAAATACACATCCCAAGGTGTGCAATGTTGTAAAAGGAAATTACTGCATGGGGAGGAATAGGCTGAGATGGTGTTACAGGTCAGAAAGCTCAGTTCTGAACAAGAGTTTCAGTTTAAAGACAATAGATCATTAGTCGCACAATGTCATCTGTGTTGTGCAGCCTGTGCTGTGGTGTGCAGATTCCAATACTGGGTATAGAGCCTTGCCCTTCCTCCCAACCCCACATCATTCCAGAACAACTCCAGTTTGCTCTATTACGTTTGTTTGTTTGTTTTTAATATATTGTTGCTCATTGCTTTTGATTGTTTTAAGATTCTGCTGTTGAAAATAGAAAAAAAATCATTGCAGAAGTTTAAGATGCTTAAACATAAGAAGAAGCTCAGTCATTAATATGTGTAGAAGCAGTTCAGAAGGTTCTCTAGAAACTGAAATGATAAATTTAAAAATATCTCCATCTATCTGTGGTTAAAACTTAAGAAGTCAAGTCTAATGGTATTTGATGAGAAAATTCTGGGGAGAGAATGTGCATACTGATAGGTATGTTAAACGGTAAAATACAGAGTGAATCTCAAAGGAGTAAGGGTGAGTTGAGGGGTACTGTGTTTGTCAGAAAACAAGTGCAGTCTAAGCACATACACAGAACTGTCAACCTTTTTGGGGGTTGTCTATGGCTTTTTGTTAATTTTTAAGTTCTCAATCTCTTGTAAAATTCATTCATCTTCCTCCTAAAATCATTATTCATTAAAACATGCTATTCTCTGTGAAACATGGCCACTAATTCTGATGCTTGTTTAAACATCTGTTTAAAAAAACTATATTTGTGAGAATACATAGTGTCAGATAAATTGGTTCACTAAAATTATTAACTATGTCATAGGGCAGTGACTTGTAAAATATAATCCATGATCAAAAGTGCAGCTCATCTTGCCTTCATCTCACAGAACATGTAAACTATGCAAATTCCATGCTATTATAAAATATAATTTATCAATTTTAAGTCTAGATGTTCCTTCTTCAGAGTGCAAAAAAAGAAAATATTATTTATCATGATTTCATGTTAAAAAAAAGAGGAATCACACTTTTCATTTGTCTGAGCCATTTTAGTAAATTTATAAAGAAACATCTGGAAGGATTTCACATCCGGGTATTAAAAAGGTCAAATTCCAGATGATGGAATTAGATTGTATTTTTTCCTTTTTCTCTTTTATATTTTTCTTTTCATATTTTCAAACTTTTCCTTGATTTTTTTCCATTCTTTTAATCAAAAAGTCAATAAAAACAATGAAATGTTTTTCTCTACCTTTCAATACTTCAATTTTTCCAGACCTTCCTTTGTATTCTTTTTTAACATTTCTGATTCTGAAATGACAAAAAGGGTACTTCTTTAGCCAACACAGAAATAACAACAGTGTTAAAGTAACAATACATCAGGAAGAATGCTAGCTAGAAAAATAGGTGCCATCAATCAGAGTCTTCCTTTGAATTAAAAGATGTTAAAGACAATCTACTTAGAAAGATAAAGTATTATTTTCTATTACTTCTCTTGAGATGGAAAACAAATGTTGAGAGTTACAATTAAATTATTAAATTAAGTTATTATTATTTACTTAGAAAAATAGAATGTTCTGTAATTATCCTCACTACCTCTAGTCTCTTGGTAATTTCCTTTGGACAGTTCAGCTCACTTAACTGCACATTTTAATGATTCCAGTGTTCCTCATTTGACCTTTGTCTTTCAGATAAATGTTTTCTATGGAGCTGGGGGAGAACAGCTGTTGCCCCTCAGAATGAGAAGGACCAAATCTGGGTACATAAGTTCAACCCATATTAGTCATAGATGGAAATATTTCACTTCCCAGCTTTAGTTCTATTTTATTTATTCACCACCCTTCACTTCCTGGCATCTCTATAGTAGTCAGATGTTTAGTGCATAAACTCAGGAGCCAGATGGAATTCCAATCCCAGTTCCTCATTTATCTGTGTGACATTAGGCAACAAACTTAACCTTTAGTACTTTGCTTTTCTCATTGGCAAAATGGGCAAAATAAAAGTGTTTCACAAGCACTTTATAAAAATTAAATGCATCTCTGAAACTTAAATACATCATAGAAGAGACTGAGACAGAGTCCAAGATTATACGTGAGATGAGAGAGGCATGTGGTATGACAAACTTGAGAGTTTCTGATTCCAAATCTCTTACTTCTTCCATCACCCCATGTAAAACAGGTAAAACTAAGGAAGAAAGGATTCAAAGAATATCTACATATAAGAGGTGGGGGGGCAAGAGACAAGACCAAGGGGGTGACAAGGTGAAAGGTGATGTGAATCTGGAACTAAAGAAATTCCCTTTCAAGTAGCAGCCAAGAAACACATTAGGGTGATAGCTCTGGGGCTCTTAGTGACATCCACAAGAGCAATTGTTCTTCAGTGTTTTGCTGTAGGCTCAGCTTGTTTTTGGATAATAATTGATTAGCATTACACCCATATATTAATATATGAGATCACCTGATAGCTTCTTTTCCTCGGAATTCTGGAGATACTGGTTCAAAATAATCATTAGGAGGATGTTCAAGATCTATCTCCTTGATGACCTTATTACCAATCCTTTGGCGCCGGAAACATGATGATTTCAGGAAAAATAGTGGAGAATAACGGCGCTCATTTCCATCTAATTAATCAAGAGGCAATAAATTATCAGAACAATAAGCAGAGAAGCCTCATTCAGAAGGTTACAGAATATCTTGGGCTTTTAATCACTGTGGAGAAATTCTTTTCCTTCTAATTTCCTATCATTAAGAAGACCTGATAATGCAGTAAACAATGAAAATTCAGAGGAAATAAGATATCATCCCCAAAGTCACATAGTATAATAGAACTCTGGACAAAGTGTAAATCAATGGTTTAAATAAACATGATCTAAAAGGCAGTTGGAAGAATGAATGAAGCCAAACACTTGAGGGAAAAAAGTTTTAACTGGCATGTAGAAATAATTAGAAATATTTTTGTGAATTTAAGGATGTACTGACCATAGCACAACAGATGAGTGAACATAATACTGAAATCTATGTGCTCTGTGATTCAAAAGGGCAAGAAGAAGTTATAATTATTCACGATGAACAGATGATCATTTTCCAGATTTTAAAACAATGTATAGTATTTGTTATTATGGGTCATCCTGTACTAATCAGGAGCAACACACAGAAATAAAAATAAGTACACAGATAACAAACTTAAATTCAATCAATATGGAAGGGACATTGAAAAATAAGAAGATTGTGCATGGAAGAAAAGCATTCTGATTCCATTAAGTGTCAAGGAATTCTGAATATGTAAAATCGCTCATTGTTTGCAAGATAAAAATCTAATGCAATGCTGAAAATATATCAATATATGGGGAAAAAAATCTCAGAATAATACTACAAGATTCCTCTCTAATTTTCCTTTAGCTCTTTCCTTAGAGGATGGACATCTTAAGTGTTCCATACAGAAACAGGAGGCAGTGAGAAAGACACTCAGTGTATTGTATCTGAGGTCCTTTCTTAGTTGCTTAGTTTGTGATCTTCCACATTCTTATATGAAGAACAAATCTTTACTAGGAATACTTCCAACACATGAAGGCCACTCACTGACCCAAAGCATATTAACAACTAATTTACTTCAGCCTGTTCTGATACTAAATATCTGATCCTAAATATCATTCTTTGAAAATACTTTAGGATACCTTGAAAAAAGAAACATATAATTCACATTATAACTATCATTGTTGTATATAACTATTATGTATATTATTATTTTAAAGTCAGAAGAATATATCTTTACATAAAAATTCCTTGAGACCATTACAACTACAAAGGTAAAATAACTCATTTAGCTTGTGATGGGAAATATTTGTCATTCTTCATTTCTTAAAATATATTCATATAACCTTAAGAAAAAACTTGAGTGGGCCTCCCTGGTGGCGCAGTGGGATAAGCAACGCACTATGAAGCAAACCGCAGCCACTGCGGCATGAGTTCGATCCCTGCTGCCAGCCAGGCGGGGAACCCATATGGTGCGGCAGACCTCTCCTGCT
>JAGFMF010012271.1:6907624-6921547 GCA_019455555.1 Galemys pyrenaicus
GTTGATCTGCCTGTTCTGCTCCCTGCTCTCTGTGGTGAATCCTCTCACCCACCCACACCTCTGGCCTGTACCCCAGTGCTTGTATGGATAAATAAACAAAAATCTTTAAAAAAAAAAAAAAGAAAAAACTTGAGTGTGATCAATATCTGTAGAGTTATAACAGAAATCCACTATTACTTACAGGGTAAGATTTTGTCAAAGTATAATGCCAATACCAAGTAGAAAAGAGCATCAAAGGCCAATATCGCAAGAATTGCTATCATTATATATGAGTCTCCTGAAGAGTCAGGAAAACTTACGGTATTTTTATAATCCAGGTGGATAATCTAAGATTCAAACAAAAGATAACAATTAATATTTAAGTAAAATAAATAAAAGTAATTCACTGTAGCAGTAAGGAGAACCATTTTTAAAAGTAACTTTTTCAAGAAACTGTTATAATGAAGTTATTAGTGAAACAATTTCTATTTTATAGATATCAAAGGAATATAAAAAGGAAATATTGATGTGAATTTAATTTAAATTCCTATTTTTAAGGAATTTTAACTATATAATTTATGTGATTGTTCTTCTAACATTGTAATATTATAAGATATTCATTCTATACAACAAATACAAATTTTAGAAAAAATATGAGCAATTCTTTGAAGCATTTTAAGATATTGATAGGAAAGTTACCTCTTTTCTTAAATGTTACTGCAAGTAAAGACTTATACTCATAATTTTGTCATATAAGAATAGCTGTCATGTCCTAGGCACTGTGCTAAGTGCTTTTCATATTTCCCCCACTTAATCTTCATTGTAACTCTAGGAAGTAGGACTAGTTTTATCTGTATTTCACATATGATGAAACAAGCACAGAGAGGTTAATTAGATTAACTAGATGAAGTTTAAAAGTTACATAGTAAGGAGTAACAAAATTGAAATCAGAAAACAGGATGTCCAGATTTGAAACCAATTTCATCACCCTAGATACTCCACAACTTCCCTATGTTAAAATGTCAGCACTTCAAAGTTGAATTTATTCTAGGAGTGCAAGTCTCATCAACATCTGGTCAGTCAATGTAGTTCAGCTTAAAATACACTGAAGGAGAAAATAATGTGGTCATTTTAATATTGGCAGAAATAAACATTTTATAAAAGTTAATATCCATTTATAATACAGTAATTTCACAAACTAAGATAAAAAATTTTTCTTAATCTGATGAATTAGGGGTGTGAAGACCAATACCACAAATCATACTGAAATATGAAATGCTGAAAACTTTTTGCTTGCATTTCTATTCAATATTGTAGCAGAGGTCTTGCTCTGTGCAATAAGCCAAAGAAAAATCAATAAATGACCTAAGGATTGCAAGAGGAAAAATTAAACCATAATGATAAGTGTTAGCAAGCTTATGCATAAGGAAACTCAAAGATAAAGCAAGAAAAGGACTTGATTTTATAAAAGAACATAATAAGAATACAATGTTAATAGGCAGAAATCATTTACACCTTCAAGCATTTAGAAATATGAATTTAGGGATCTCTCTGGTGGTACAATGAAGCTATCCACAGCCACTGCAGCATGAGTTTGATCCTCAGCCAGAGAGTTAACCCATGTGGTGCAGCAGACCTCACCTGTCTCGCCCACTGCTCACCTCAGCAGTGTATTTCAGTAGATTTGCCTTTCTGCTCCCCAGTTTGTCTCTGGTAAATCTTCTCACCCCCACACCTCCTGCCTGCATCCCAGCTCTTGTATACATAAGTAGATAAATCTTTTAAAAAGTAGAAATATATATTTAAACATAGCTATAATGTTTATAATGTCATCAAAAGTATAAAATACTTTGGAATAAATCAAGCAAAAATATTCAAGACGATCCCGAAAACAAAAACAATTACTAAGTGAAATGAATGGGAGATCTTCATGACCAAAAAAAAAAAGTCAATTTCTCCCAACTTGATTGGAAAGTTCAACAGCATCAAACTCTCAGCAACTTTATGTGTGTGTAACTTTGTGAGTTAATTCTAAGATTTACAACACTGCAAACAACCTAGAAAAGATAAGTTTTTTTGGAAAAAATAATATAAACAAACAACCTGGAAAAGAAGAATTTTTTGGAAAAAATAACATAAAATTGTAAAATTATTACAAGATATCAAGACCTATTATAAAGCAAAACAATTAAGACAATGTGGCAACAGCATGTAGATATAGATGGGTTAATACATTCTTGATAGAGTTAAGGTTGTAATACACTCAAAGGAAGGATGGTTTTTCAATAAATGGAACTGATGCAATTGGAAACCATGTGAAAAGATGAATAATGTCTTTACCTATAAACAAAAAAAGTTGTTTTGAAACTGGATTTTATATATAAAGATAAAATCAACTGAGCTTCCAGAATAAACACAGAATATTTTTATAATCTTGTATATGCTGTGATTTCGTAAAAGTAGAAAAGCATTCTATTTAAAAAAAAAAAAACCTGAAAAACTGGAATTTATCAAAATTAAGAACCTCTTTATAAAGAACATATTCATTAAAAACACCATTATGAGAGTAAATGTGCCAGTAACAATTGTTAGAGAAAACTGTTTTATAGCCAGCATATATAGGACAATCCCTCAAGAAAAAGATTAAAGTCAGTAAAAATGGGGAGAAGAATAGAGAGGTAATTTATTAAAAAAGGAAAAAACAAAAAGCCTCTAAGAATAGGACAAGTTATTCAACTTCATTGACAAGTAGGAAAATGGAAAATAATCTCACAATGATAAATCATTACATATCCAGAAGTATGGCTAGAATTTGAAAGACTGATAATACCAAATGTTGAAAATTTGGAGCAACTGGAACTCTGGTGCAAAAGGAAGTTCATACAACCACTTTGGAAAAATATTTGGTAGTCCATACAAAGATTCAGCACATACTTTAGGTATCATTACTTATCTCCTAGATAGTATAAGGGAACAAAAATGTACCACCCCAAAATATATCCTTATCAAAAGGTTTAATTCATGGGAGGGCTTTCAGGATGGATGTATGTTGCTTTTGAAAAAGACATTGACATGTGGATTTCTCTCTATAACGATGTCCTTCTCACAGTACTGGGAAGACCTAATCTCCTCATGTCCTTTCAGTGGATAAGGCAAAGCTTTAAACCTGCATACCTTTGTTTACTGTGCCTTCCTTGGTGAACTCCCTCACTGACTTTCCCCTTTCTTCCTCCCACCTTCCCTTGTCTTGGGTAAGCTGTTTGAATACGCATGTGAAACCACGTGGTTCCTACAATACACTGGGTCTCTCCCAGTTATATAGAAGTTTTAAATGTTATTATTAAATTTCTTTTTGGTTTTCTTTTATCTTGTCCATTTGTCTGATGCTTGTTTATCTGGCAGCTAACAGGTACCTGGAGAGATATGAGATAATCTCCTTTGTACCCTGACAACATATACCAAATAGAAACAATGTTCATATTCATTAAGAAATATGTGAAAGACTTTTTGTAGTTATTAATAATAGTAAAAAACTGGAAAATATTTTGTTCACCAATAAGAAAATTGATAGCATAGTCACATAACAGGATACCACATAACAGTATACTATAGCTTTATATAATCTATAGATGAAATCTAAAAATATCAAGCTGAGAGAAAAAGTCAGATTTTCAATACCAGACTTTACAATAACACGTCTATAAACTTGAAAATAAGCTAAATGAAAAATTATACTTAGGAACACATTTTAGGCGATAATAAAAAGCAAGGAAGTAATTATAAAATTTTTACCTTTAGAGTATTTGGAGGAGCCTTTGGGGTTGTGACAAAGTTCTTTTTCTTGATCTAGTCATGATTATTTTGGTTTATATTATATTTGTTAAACTATATTTACATATTAAGTTTTTCATATTTGAGGTTTGCATAACAATTTTTAATAAGCTAGCAGAATGCTTTCATTATGTGGAGAGAAAAGAATTTAAATATTTGCATATGGAAAAAAATGAGACAAAAGCTCTTCAGCAAGAAAATGTATCTCCAGTGTGGAAAGTCTATCTTATTGAAGATTTTCTTACTCAAATTTTCTTTGAGATGCTAATTTTTTACAATGTAATAAATAACATTTTCAAGTTTAGCTTTTGAGTAGAATTGTTCAGGATAAAAGCTCTTAATTTTTTTAAAAAAGTTAACTATGAAGAAGTTGTAAAGGACCAAATTCATTTGAAGGTTTAATAATAAGACTATGAACCATGCTCTTACCTTAGTCATTCCATTAGTGAAGGCAAAGGGGCTACAAATACTCAAAATCCATTCCAAAGATGAAGGAAGTTGTCCATAATATGCAGTGAACCCCATACACCCCCAAAAGAGTGTGAGGAAAAACACAACCAAACTGGTCAGGACAGTTTTCTTTAGTAACACGCTCATCAGGAATGACAAAGCTAACTGAAAGAAAAAGAAGTCGTCTAACTATTATTTACATTTTAGTACACTGAGAATCATGCGTAGCACAATAAATTATGACTATTTATACCATAACAAATATTTATCAGTGAAACAACGATGAAAATATTAAGGTGGAATTGTGCTCAGTCCTTCTCTCAATCTCTTTGCAAAGAGGATCCTTATATGCTATACTCTTAAGTTGGGTTTTATGGTTAAAAAAAGGTTGGGGAAAACTGAACAGTGAATGAGTTAAGGAAAGGATAGGAATAGCAGACTGGAAAAACTGAAGAAAAACTACATTAAGGTACTAAAAATAGTATTTACAAAACTTCTCCAGGAAAAACCTGAAATGTGAAATTAGAGACTCTTGCAAAGAAAAAAAAAAAAAAAGAAGAAGAAGAAATGACATGGGAAGCCAATACACAGTGGAATTAAGAGAGAAGGGACATATGAAAACCTACTTTGCAATGAGAGACTTTTGAGGAAAAAAAGAGGACTAAGCACTTCCTCATAATTATCTACAAAAGTCTTTGATATTCTTAGTGAAAATTTTCTTTTTCTTTTTGATGTATTATTTCTTTAACTCAGACCTCTTTGCAATGGAGAGGGCCAGTTTCATTTAGGGCACATCATTGTCTCACACCAATAAAGATTTACACACACACACATTATAACTATTTAATTTACTGAGACATTAATTTTTGTTACATATAACTATGACCTGAAACAGAGAAATTGGTAATAAATGTATGAACTTACCAAAGATAAACCATATAAGAAAAAGAATAGGAATATAACCATGAAACTTATTGTGGTTATAACGTGGGTATATATTATGATAACTGTAATGACTATGGAAATAATGAAGATGAAGCCAGAATAGATTAAACCCCAGGAGAACCTAAACAAAGACAAAAAAAAATCAATTACTTTAACTTTATTAAAAACACAAAAATATCTAAAAAATTATACAATTTGCCATCTATCCTAATAACTAAAATACTACTAATAGTACATTAGCATGGCTGTGCTGACTAAGGGTCAGTGCTGTATTCACATATAACTAGTATGAAAATTGCATAAATAGTATGATCTTACATACATTCTTCTACAACTTGTCTTTCTCAGTCAACATGTACAATATTTGATACTGCTGTATAATATTTCATTGTTTCCATATATCCCCTTCTATGCATGAATGTTTAGGTTGTTTCAAATTTTTATTTTGAATGCCACATTGCTTAGAACATTCTTGGACTTGTTTCTCTTGGGGAAATGCACAAAATTTTCCCTAAGGTGAAACTGCTGATTTAAAGGGGATAAGGTATTTTGTTTCTTCAGCATTAAGTATTATCAAAGTGTTCTAACTTTAGAATTAGAAGGGAACTTAACATCTGGTGATTAAACAGCCATGGAAAATTGATCGCACATGACAATTTGACCATTATTAGGGATTTTCACCTCCATTCTCCTCATTAGCAGAAAAATAGAATTTTATAACTCCCCTAAGCACATCCCATTCTTGCTATTCCTATATGTGATTTCTTTATTTAAATGGAAATAAACTATGGTAAAAATAATTTTAACTAATATTATTACATTTATTATTGATTACATTTAAATATCAACTTACATTAAATTAAATTATATGTAATATATTATTTATACTGACTTTAATATGTTTAATATATTACATTTAAATTATATTAAACTGAAATAATTATAAATGAAGTTTCACCCTGTTCTCTTTCCCTGTGCTAGTGTTCACATTTTTATGAGGTAGATATAAAGAAATAGAATTCAATCTCACATCTAACAAGTCTATAGGGTGTTTTTAGAACAAGTTCCTTATTTTACAGATGAGTAAACTGCAATCCTATTATTAGTTAATGGGTGTGTTGAAAATCAACAAAGTAAATCATTACACAGGTAAGAGGAAGTGGCAGACTTTCCCTCAGTCCACAGCCCTTTCTCCTACGTAAAATATCCTGAGTAAATAGCAATTTAATTGCTGAAGAAAATGGCAAAGTATTTTAAACCATGAATATGCACTGACATATCCCAGCAGAACGTTTCCTGCTTATTTGACTTCTTTCTACATTTCGTGTCATTACGATGATTCAGACTGTTGGAAACATGTGTATTTTTAAAAAACATACTGCAGAAGTCACTTCCTGAGTGCAGAGGGGAACTACTATAGGTAGGAACTGAAAAACCATAATAGGGGAATTACAAATGGAGGAACTTCATTGCCCTGAGTTGGAAGGGAGGGGTTATGTTAACAAACTTAGGAAAACTTTCATAATAAAAAATGCATCACACTTTAAGTAGTGATTAGATATATTACATTAGTAAATAAAAAGGTTGCCATAAAATTTATTCTAATAAACAGCTTATTTTAAAATGTTTCAAAATCTTTTTCCTGTTTTGAGGACATCCACAAAATTCATTTTGCTAAATTTTAGTTTATATGCATACTCAAAGCATTTACCCTAACAATGAATCCATATCTAAATAAACAGTGCTTTCTGATTTAAATCTAGACTTGACATAGGCCTCGCTATTTATTCTCTGATGGCTACAGGACATGCCCTGGACACTAGGAAGTTCTTTTTACATAGAATCCCCTCTCTTCCTCCCTAATACATTCCACTCTTTCCTTTCTGTTTCTAGAATTTATACTGCAAAACACTCTTCTTCATTCTTTTTTATTTCAAGTTACTGTTTCTTCTTCTTTTGGCTCATGATTCATGTATTTAGAATTAGAACTTTCTCTGTTAATAAGATATACATCATAAAAGATTTAGAATTTCCTAAACATAATTTTATTTCAGGGCCGTGTGGCTTGCTGAGTTGTTTTATAAATAGCTCTCATTTCACATGTACACATCATTAATGTTTTCTTGATATGAGTACATATACACAGAAATATTTCCCATATTTTGATATCTAAAAATGCTTGGTTTGAGGGGAATAAAACAAACAGATTGTTTTTCCTTTTTCTTTTCCTAGAGAGTAGGGAATTTATAACTGATTATATTGCAGAATTCTCAGGCTTGGTCTCTTGGCAGCTTAAGGTTTGTATTATTAGCATTTTTATTTGTTAAATTTACTTCTTATTATAGTAGTAGGTTTTTGTTTCTACTCTGCAATTTTATTATAACACAAATACAGTAAATATAAACATATACATATATATATATCTAAAATCCCTTTAAATTACTGATGAGTTGTCAATATGTCACTATCTGAAGCAAATGCTCTTACTCAGTTGTCCTGTGGATGCTTTCTGTAGGCTATCTCATTTAATGTGGCATATATCATTTACCCCTAAATACCTACTACTAATTCTAGGATTTTACTTTCTCTAGTGTGAGGAAATCTTCAGAAATCAAACAACCATGGGAAGACCAAGCAGTCACATTTGGGGTGTCTGGCTGGGAGTCCCAGCTCTCACACTCATCATGCACTTGACATTGTCCAGCTCCTTCTGCTCTAGGATCTTAATGCTACTACTCTCACAGCCACAGCCTAGCTTAACTAACTCATGGCACAGAAAAAGTGCTCAGCAGGTGGTGATGACTCTTTTTCCAGGCAAAACGTAATAAAGATGAAATCACTAAGTCAGAACGAAAGAAATAGTAGCTGATGGATCAAGTTTAAATCATGATGTGCCAAAGCAATAGTATTTTTTTCACTGCCTCTTAATTTTCCCTTTTATTCATTTGCATTACTTGAATCTGACACTCACCAGAATGCTGAATCTTGCAGACCCATCATGTTCATCACATCCTTACTCTTTTTTCTTTCTTTTGTAACATTGAGTAATGCAAAGTATATAAATGAAGAGAAGTAAAGCAAGCAGTAGATAATAAGCCTCTCATTTGTAAGAAATTCTTTAGAAATAAAAGATAATGTCTTCATATTTATTGCAATAACTGACATCAACTTCTCCATCACAGAGTGATTTGTCATGACCTAAATAAGGGATTAGGGTTTAAAAAAGAAAAATCATTATTTAAAGTATATAAAATTTTACAATATTAATACACTGTGGAAATTATACCAATTGTGTCAACATTCTACATTCTAGTCCTACTACTGTTCTGTTATGCCTTAGGATAAACTGGTGAGACACTGTAAATTATTTTTGCAATTTTCTGTCATTCTATAACAACTTATAAATATGAAGAAAAAAAGTCAGTGTTCCTTTGCGAAAGTGTAACTTCAGCACTTGTATAACTGATTATGCAAATGCTGAAATTGAAATAATTATGGTAAAATGAAGTTTCACTCTGCTCTCTTTCCTGTGCTAGTGTTCATATTTTTATGAGGTAGGTATAAAATTAGGAACATATGAAACCCTGGGAGTGTATATAGATAGTATGTAACACATATGATATATATTATATATTATCTTTCATCAAAATCTCGATGCCTCTGGAATTAGTTTCCATTAATGATTAGAGCACTTCTTACTTGTGTAATAGCAGCATTAATTGCAGTTTGCAAAGGCACAAACCCGTCATTCCAATATTGAGCCAGCACACACGAGTAGTCTTTATTTGTATCCCAACAGTGTGCTATAGAAAAACAAAATCATAACCAACATTATCGGATAAAAGCAATTAGAGAATAAGAAAAAAATCTCAGAGAAAACAATCTGGAGGAGACTCTCCCAGTCATAACTTTGGACTACATGGGAAAAAAGAAGCAATTTTACCCATGGACACTTTATAAGCAGAGAAAGTCTTAGTAAAAAAAAGGTGCAAATCAAACTCTGCTCCAACCATGGTAGACACCTTGTTGTACCCTAAAAGGTCAAAGCACTCCAGTGTTTGAACTGAGTGTGTGTATGTCTCCATGACTCACACCTTTCCTCCATCCTGGTTTTTTCTCTAAAGCAAACTCACCACAGAGGTATTTTCTGGCCACTTTATAGTACAGTACAGTACAGTATAGTATAGTGTAGTGTAGTGTAGTATAGTGTAATGTAGTGTAGTATAGTAAGATAGATTAGATAGATAGATATAGATAGATAGATAGAAAGAAGTACAGTGTAGTAGCTAAAAAAGCTCTTTCAGTTTCTATCTTTTAAACCTGCTTTTTTTTTTTTACTTTCTTTCTTTATTACCACCTGACAGAGTACATTGTTTTTCCCTATCCCAAGTTCCTAAGTGAAGAGATTTAATCAAGTGGGCTCTGTTTTGGGTTTTCTTCAATTTCCAGGGTCAAGAATGATGTGAGACATAGAGTAGATTGTCAGTGAATGAGAAGAAGAGAACCAACCCAATTGATCAATGACTTATATCAATACTTTCTAAAAATCCTCAGCTCCACACATCATGAGCCTTCTCAGCTTCCACTCTGGTCTAAGATGCCTTTCTTGCATTGTCCCTGAGTTCTCTGCTGCCCATTTTCTGGGCTATGTCCAGAGTGTTCCCTTGGGCTTGAAAATCTAGTCACTTTTCTACCCTGACTGAAGTACCTCCGTTGAGCTCCACTGTCCCAGGTACAAGATACACAGGATCTAGCCCTTGTGTAGCTTCACCCTTGTTCTCTTGCCCTTTGTTGACTGTGCTTTCCAATCAGTTATACCGCTCTTCTTCCAAAATACAAACAAGTACCCTTTTCATCCTAAGAGAAAGCCACACCTGCCTTTCAATATGAAACACAAGACTTCCAGTCCTTCTGATGCTACTTAATATATCATTTCCCCAGGTACAGCACCTCTTCTCACAGATCACTGGGAACCCCTGGTCTAAGTCCTTGCATTTGCTAACTGCTCAATGTATATCTTCCCTGCTCAACTGTAGTCTCACCTGAGGCTGGGATCTAACCACCTTGATCATACCTCCACATGCACCTCTGAGTTCATAGTATACCTGTTGGATGACTCATGAGTTTTTGACTCATCCTCTAGTGTGAAGATATGAGTGACCTTGAAATAAGTTGCACAATAAAATGTTCTTTACTATTTTCTCATGTGCCATTAAAAGCATCTGCATTGCCCATTCTAAACTTATCCTTATGTTAAGAACAAGAAAAATACCATAATGACATTTTATATGGAAAGTCACCTGTGAAAAGATCTTCTCTCAAAAATGGAATTTTATATCCAACAACAAATCTTAAATTATAAGAGAAATTATCATAAAAGGTAATTTCCAATACATGTGGGAAGTTGTCTTGAAGTATTTTATCTATATCTTTTTTATTTGACATTCCAATGATTTTTCTTCCTGCAAATCACAAGGTGAAAACATACATAGGACATGGTTAGGGCCTCACCACAACAGAACATCACATTTGGCTGTATCGTCACATGTTTTTAATTGGAATTAAATGAAATCATTTCCACTTCAGTTAGACTTACCCCAAAAGGCAAGGGAGGCACTTTTATTTTCAAGTTTTAGATTCTAGAATCAGGAGACATGTATGAGAATTAAGTGATTTCTTTTAATCATGACAGGTATTAGGAAAAGTTTTAGGTACATAAAAATATGATTCCAGGCTCAATGTTTGTAGGAGAATCGGGGTACAAAAATAGAGGTTATTGAAGTAGTTACTACAGTCAGAAAACTACAAATTTCAGTTTTAGGCAAATCAGGATCTTTGTCTCATGCAAAAACCAAGATCACAAAGTGACTCCATTTCTGAAAAAAATATTCTCTATTTTCTATATTCTTGAAATAGTCCCTGTTTCCACTAATTGTGCCTGTTATAAATCCAGGATTACACAGTAGAAAGCCAGACTACACTATTTTGACTCTTTGGTAATATACACATTTTGGTTATCTCAGTTACACTGTGGTCTCATTTAGAATACAGACTGCTAAAGATTACAAATATTTTACAAATTATACCATGTAGAGAACAGAGTATCTTTAGATTATCTGTCCTTACTTTTCATAGTTCTGAAATTACCGTTCAATAACTGTGGCTTCATTTCTTTTATTTAGACATTTTTTAACTGAGTCATAAATCTTAATTATTGCATTTCCACATTAAAAACACCCATACCTACAATGACATATTCTCCCTAGACTCTATTCTACAAGTCGAAACTGTAATTCTATTGTTTCAAAAATTAATTTCTAATAGAAATGTAGGCCTCCATGTTTTGGATCCATATCAAATTGAAAGGGTTTAAAGGCTAATTGTTGGGAGAGAAAGGAAAAACTAACCAAATTTACATGCTATTTTAATAGCTAAATAATTAGCATAATGGATTAGAATCACTTCACAGTAAACATATATACATTTTATCAAAATGACATAAAATAATATCTGTAATAACTTTTTTCCATTAGTATTCTTACCTTTCAAAAAGGGAGCAAAGGTCGTGATATTCATTATCTGCTGGGTTATATTAGAGATCGGTGTATACACAAGTACAAAAGACTCATTAAATTTATCTACTCTTCCCAGATTCTGAGGAGGTTTTTCAGAAAAAATGGTATATTGATTGTAATATGAAAATAGGCCTATATATAGTCCTAAAAGTATTGGAGCCCCCCATTCCTGTAACACAGAAAAAAAGATAAATTTAGATTGTATCCCTAAAAGTACTCAGTTAACACCTAAATACTGTGGAAGGCAAGTTTCAGTTTTGCCATATACTTGGCATCACCACACTCTCCACTCTTCAGGGTAAAGGGAACCTGAGGCAAGGTGCATCCTGAGGCAGTTGCCACATAGATCCCAAATGTTACATCTAACCTTTCCCATTAAATCATGAAGAAGCCATCATAGTAACAGATGATAAAATTTATAAGTCTGGCATACAGAACATCACAGTGGAGTCAAGGTGGCAAGTAGTGACATTTTTGTCACAGCCTTGTATCGAAAATCAAAGTAAATGAAAAGGATTGAACAGTAGAGATGGTCTAGTAGTTTACCATCATTAGTCATATCTTCCTGCTTGAAACAATGCTACCCTACATTCTGGAAATGTAGTGGGACCGAGTGAATGAGTTCTGGCCATGAGTGTGGACAGAAGTACCATGTATGGTTTATGGAAACCTCTCTGTTCTCTGTCCTGGTCTCTCTACTCCTTGATCTTACTGGAGGATCCAATGCAGGTCTTTAGTTTGAGGGATAATCAAGTTCCTAGATAAAGAAAGAAACCTGGGTTCCTGAATGACTACATGGAGACAATCCCTTCATCTGCCCAACCCACTTCATTTCCACTGTCAATCTTTTAACCTGTGAAAAGGATGGCAAGCAAACCTTTGCTTTTGAAAAGCCACTGAGATTTGGGGCTATTACCTAGAGATAGCCCACCCATACCCAATGCAAACTAACAATCAGTAGTGTTCCCATAATTTTGTTTCCCCAAATTAAAATTGTGTTATTTCTGTTAGGCTCTATTTCTATTAGTTCTTGACTCTAAAAAAGTACTGTGGATTTAATAGCTGCTATAATTTATACAAAATTAAACTTTCATTAATCTCCTTTTTAAATTTTAATATGTGTAATATTTTTAGTCTTCCTAATCCTACACTTTTTTTCAGAGACTACTGTTAAGTCTCTGAATTCAACAAGTACAACTAGAGACAACCACAAAATCATTCAATTCAGTTGCTACTTAAAAATATAAAATAAAATATCATTAGGTAGTGAAATAGAACACTGTTAACTGTGGTAAAGGGGAAACCTCCACACATACCAAAAAGCTTTCTCTTTTCATCCTCCATTTCTTCAGAAAATTCTTCCACAGAAGTGCTTGAGTTTGTCTATAAACACTTTTCTGTTTCAAATGCATTTAATCTGTTCATTAAACAAACAAGCAGAAAGGAAATATGGTAGAGCACAAAGAAAAATAAGTGTAATAAGAATAATCTTAGTGGGGAAGGAAAATAACTTGACCTTATTTTTAAACAAATAGTCCCTATTTTTAAAAACTGCAAGAATATTTAAAATCTATTTCAGTAATTCATGATTGGAATTTTATGCCAGATATGCCCAATGTAAGTTCTTTGAAGAATAGGCAATGGTATGGAGATAGAGTGATTATTATAACAATTTTATAATAGCATAGAGTATTACAATAGAAAAGAAATAACTAGATTGGAGAACCAGAAGATCCTTCACATTTTAAAACTTTAATAACAACATTTCAATTTTAATAAGGGTAATTGAAGTATATCTCATCTGATCAGTAATTTCTTAGTATTTAAATAGAAATCCCAGTTATCAAATTAACATTGAAACTGATTAATTAAACTCATCTAAAATAGTTGATTATATCTATCAGCTGTAATGCTAACGAAATCTCTTCTTATAGTGTTTACCTTCCAGCTTGAATTGAACAAATCTTATCAAAAGTGACTCTGAGATGGCAGTCCAGGCTCAACCTACCTGAAACCTGATTCTGAGTTACAGGGAGAATAAAATAACATATCTCAAATTTCTAAATGAGGAGAGGAGAGGAGAGGAGAGGAGAGGAGAGGAGAGGAGAGGAGAGGAGAGGAGAGGAGAGGAGAGGAGAGGAGA
>JAGFMF010012271.1:6921777-6954353 GCA_019455555.1 Galemys pyrenaicus
GGAGAGGAGAGGAGAGGAGAGGAGAGGAGAGGAGAGGAGAGGAGAGGAGAGGTTACATGGCAAATAATTTTGCCCTACTGTTTGCACATAAACCAACAGAGAATTTTTTTTCAGTGTGTCTAACTTTAAAATTTTTTTAGATTTACATATCAAAACATTCAAACAATTCTCAGCTAGTGCAGAAGTAAATTTTATTGTTATCTCATATTAACAATTGTTGAGAAAACATTAAAAGTTGGTTGGGAAAAACAGAAAACTGTTGTCAGTAGGTCTTCAGTAGAAAACAGAAGTATTTGGAAACATCTGAAAAAGAGATTGATTTTACAGTGTCCACCCACATGTTTGACAAGCACAACAACACTGAACTTTACTTACTGTCAGGAAAATGAGAAAAAGCTCTCTGGAAACACTGGCAAAACAGTTCTCTTTTTGTCTAACGCAACAATTACAATTTTCTATTGCCACTTCTTCCTTTATTCCTTTGATGACTGCCTCCTCCCAACAAATCCTACTGGCTTCTGAAAAGGGGTGTAGTCAGACCAAGCTGTACATGATGAACTTGTTGGATTTTGGGTTTTTTCCTTGTCTTTTCTTCGCTAAGCCAAATATTCTGCAGGGATATAACTGTTCTGTGGTTGGTTGGGATAAAACAAACGCTGTGTTTGTGCACTTGGCCTTTCAACCTCTGGGCTAAGGGAGAATATGGTAAACAAAGAAAAATGGAACTAGCCCATCAAATGTGACAAGCCTAGGATGGGGAAAGAGCAATAAATGAGTGAAAACAATAACTGACTAAGCAAAGTGGTAAAACTGGTGTGAGAAAACTGTAGCTATTTTTTCCACTACTATTATCTAAACATAATCACCAATGGTATACATAGTTAATTACACTAAATGACCGAATGTGCTGAAGATGAAATTTTTTTACCTAATAAAACCAGGCAATTCATACTCCACTGCAGAGAAACATCTATGTTGGATAAATGAAGAATTATGAGCAAATTTCTTTCTCTTGCGGTGTCCATTGTAGATGCAGGGCCTCATAAAACATAAAAACAAAATAAAAGTAAATGGATTCCTAAGCAGAAAAAAAAAATATGAAAGATTCCTTTCAAATTGTTGTGCTCTAAGAGCAGGGAGAAACTGAAATGTACTCAATTCCCACTGCATAGTCTATCTCTTCCTGTAAAGAATTGCCTTTTCTTGACCTGCCAAAGTAAATGGCAAAACAGGAAACCAAAGTCCATGAATTGGGAAATCTCAAATATTTGACATGGCTCCCAATCCACAGATGTTAATAATCATAAAGCTAGAGATATTCTGGTGAAAAAGTGGGGTGAATAGAAGCATTCAAAGCTTTTATAGTATGTATGTAAATTTCTCTCCTAGTAATGATTTCTATTGCTAAAAAAATGTCAACAGTGAAATGATACACATCAAAAATTGGCAACAACAAAGACAATTACAGATATTCTAAAGGTCTCAGGTTGGGGAGGGTCAAAAACACTTAAAATTTTGTGTCAATCTCAGGTTAACAAAGAGTCTAAATTTCTTTTAAAAAACCTAAAATCCAGTTCAAGTCTTCGGTAATTTTGTTGTTGTTTTATACCCAAAATACTCTATTTCATTTTCAACTTGCCTTTCTTAGAATTATATTCACATTCACAATTACAGTATCAATAATTAAGTGTATTTTACTGGTTTCACTTCTTACCCTTGTTTCTTGGGTATGCCTTGTGTTCCTCTTTTTTTACTTATTTACTCTGATTTATTTTAATTGGGTAACTATCTTCTTTATTTAAATCTGCAGATTTGGTGACCTAAAATGATAAGGAAGTACCCAATCTCCAGCTAGAAGTATTTTTGAAATGGTGGTGTTAAAACATACCCCCACAAAAAGAAGTCCAGATATATAACTAAAATTTAAAAAGGAAGAAAAAGATAAATTCAGACACAATGGAATATACAAGGAAGAAGAAAAGTATATCCCAAGTGTTAAAAATGAAAAGGGAAATTAAAACCAGAACTGGAAGTTGTTATGTCTGAAATCCAGCTGGTCAAAGAGATGCTGTCATACGCTTGTGATGTAGAAATGACCTTGAAAGATTATGAACTGGGTTTCACATCTCTACCAGAATGCAGAAGCTTCAAAGCACTGATGAATGCTAGACATATAAACTAGAAAAACCATTTACTACCCAAAGGATGAGTATTCTTTGACCAGTCTCTGGATTAAAAAGAACTGTCCTCTATTAAAAATTAAAAACTCAGTGCAAATAGCACAAGCCAGGTACTGGACACAGATAGGGATCTCAATTTATTCTCCCTGCATAGTAAGTGTCTAGGAATAATATTAGAGCAGTTTGTACATATACTATGGAGACACACTCGGGTTTGAATTTTGTCTCTGGCTCATATTAGTTTCACAATCGATTAAACTTTTACCCCCTCAGTTTTTTCATCCATAAAAATGGAGATAATGAATAAAAGGAGACATATATATATATATATATAGATCTACACAAACAACAGATCCTCAATTAACATCATTTTGTTCAATGTCATTTTATTGTAACAGTGAGGAGCTGAAATGGACTTTGCATATTCTCCCCCATCTGAGTGGGTGCTCTGGTTTTAGGTGCTCTCATTTTGAGCGCTCTCATTTTGAGTGTTCTCATGTTTTCCCACAGCCCCAAAAGTGTGCATGTGACTTTCACCAGCATGTCGCAATTGTCCCAGTCAAGGGCAATGTGTGTGGGTGTGTGTTAGTGAGAGAGTGCCCTGCCACAGGAGGGCGTCCCATGCAGGATAGATTCCTACCTTATGCCCTGAGTTGTCACAAGAGGCTCCTGCTATCTGTGATGCTGAACAGAGACCCTAAGAGGGTTGGGAAATGAATGAGTACAAATTACTGTTTCATATTGGAAGCGTTCTGTGTCTTTAGAAGTTTGGTGATGTTTTTGTCAGCAGAAATCTGCCATAACTTAATCCTTGTTTCTATCAATTAGCCTATGGTAAAATTGGTTTTGTTATGTGCCATTTCATTTAATGTAAGTTTCCTACAACCTATTGATGGTGTTAAAAGAGGACTTACTGTGTAGGCATATATATTTACACACACATATGATTTGTGGAGATTAAATTCATTAATTTGATTATTTATTGGAAAATAGTTGTTCACAAGAGTGCCTGAAAATATGTAAAAGTTTACAAAGTGTTACTTGTTGCTGATAATCCTAATGCTATTCTCCTTCTTTCTAATGCTATTATCCTGGAGAGGATAATGAGTAATAGAGGACAAAGTAATTCTATAGAGATACATCCCGAATTTAGACTATAAAGGAACATAATTAAAATGAAATATTCCTCCTAGCAGCTAAACTCATAATAAAAGTCCACCATGAGAGAGAATCAGCAGAACAAAACAGTGGGATTCCTAATAATAACTCAAGAACCGAAGATAACAAAAATTATGACAATATATCAAAAACAGTTCCAAAGTGTCAAAAGAAGCAACATAGCTTGTTAAATAGGATTCAGAGAAAAGAGTAACTAAAAGGAAAATAACCCATCAGATTTCATAGACTATAAATTATAATAGTTAAAATTAAAAACTTAATGGAAAAGTTTTAAAGATTAGATACCAGTGAAGAGAAAATCAATAAGCCAAACATGTATCTAAAGAAATAATGTAAAATTTAGTGCAAAATAGAACAAGATGGAAAATATGGAAGACAAGTTAAAAGACTTGAAGACAGATTGAGAGTGTCTAACACATGTCTAGTAGGCATAAGGAAAATTACATAAATAAGAAAGTTTGAAAAATGAGAATTTTTTCAGATTTAAAGACATGAGCTCATAAATTAGAAAAATATGACCTGTGCAGAAAACAAACAAAAATCCAACCAATACTTCTGCAGTTAGATTTCAAAGTATGAGAGGATGCAAATAGAAGAGTAAATTATATATTTTTGAAAAATAAAACAGTAAGACAAATTATAAAGATTCAACAGTTAGCTAAAAGATGTTCTAAAAAAAGAAGAAGAATGTCTTCAAAGTGCTGAGACAAAAGGCACTTCAACCTCAATTTTATCCCCAGGTTATGTGCAGGCAATAAAGATATCCTCAGGGAGAACTTACCTTTTACATAGCTTGGCTTAATATTAAGAACATTAAGAATATGAAGGATGTTCCAGATAAGGTCAAAATAAAAAACAAACCCTTGAAATCTGACTGTGGAATGGGACAACTAGAGGGGGACAGGGAAAGAGAAAGGGAGGGATGAGAACAAAGAAGGAAGAGAGCGCAACTGTCTGTGGTAGTGGCTGTGTGTTCTTTGGTGGTAGGTGCATTATGGCAGTGATGCTCAAAGGGAGGATGGTGCACTTCAATTATGGAAACAATGAGCTAAATCAATATTAACTCACTAAACCTACTTTAAAAATAAAGAAATATTGCTTCAAAATAAGTCAAAGAATGCCACAAAAATAACTTTGGAAAAGAAAATAGAACAAAAGGAGTTGAGCATCAGAAGTGTTTGCCAAAGGAGTTGTCAGAGTCAAGCAATCGTTGATTGTAAATAATTTTGTGGGACAGAAGAGAACTTCCCATTATCTCACACATTTCTTCAATTTCTGATTCTGATTAATTCTTAGCAGTTTCTGTAGTCTTGAAGACTTTTAATAGCTTGTTAAGAAAAGAGGCAGGTCGACAAGGGAATACCTGTGTACTAAGTCATTGCTTTCTAAAGAGTTTATTGTGGGAGCCCAAGGTTACTTGGATTAGGGTCCTTTTAATCTATGTGTCACTAGCAACTCTCCCATTTCACTTAAAAAATAGCCCTTACAGTGATAATCTTAAAGACAACGCAGGTGGGCATTAGATGGAGTATGGCCTTGAATAAAGGAAAGGTGATGATGGCATCAGGTGCACAGATGGGGCTAGTGGCCTTCTAGAGGAATTTGTTCTTTCACAAGAGTAAGAAGAAAGTCAGAGGGAGTTCTTTGGTGGTGGGTGCACTATGGCACTGACCAGGGGTAAAACACCTGGAGGGTTACTGAGGCTGTGAAAGTCCATGAAGACATTCTCTTCTACTTGGTTGCATTTTAACAGACAAGTGGTCAGTGACATCTTCTGCTGACAGTGAAAGAAGAGAAACATTAGATTCCGAGAAGCCAGAAGGTGTAACTAAGTCATTTAATTAGTTATCCAGAGTGAATTGATGAAAGGGATGTGTCATGTGACCACCTTGGGCCTGGCAAGTTCATAGTTGATTCTGGCAAATGGGAAAATAATCTCGGAGCCTTAGGTATATCAGACATGCCTTTAATGCTGAAGCAGGGGACTGGATCCACAGGCAGACCAGCAGGGAGGGAGGCAGTCAAGCTACAACCAACCTCCCTAGCCCCCAGGATTTTCCCAGAACTCAGTGCGTTCTCCTCCATCTCTGCAATCTCCACCATGATCTCTTGTGATCTCCCTCTTCTCAGACTGGGTGCCCATAATTACAGGCACGTATGTCCCATGTTCATGGTCCCAAGCATTTTTTGCAGTAACATGTTATCACATGTGGGTAATAAAATCTGGGAGGAAAATAAAGCCACAGCTGGTGGCCACAGAGGCTAGAGGTAAGATGCAAAAAAGCCTAACTTACTCCACTTTCCTATAGTATGTCAGACAGAACAAGGCTTCGCTTGAATGCTGTGGCCATTCATTTAAAGTGAGGCTAGTTATTATGTCCATGTGTATTTTCCATTCTTTGTCTCCCTAATACAAACATTACCAAGATTAGGGTTTGCGGGCAATTAACTTGAAGGGCGAAAGGGTCAAGTACTGGTAGTGTACATGAGGGAATAGCTATTGGCCAAGGTCAGCCTCTCCCTTGAAAGGTTGAGAACTCCTAAGTGGAGATGAAGATGGTTTTGCTTTCTTGCCAACTTGATTTGGTCCACCAGCTCCTACCTTATGTTTTCATGGTAGTGAGTTGGCTTGCTGTGTCCACTCAGGTGGTTGGCTTGGAAGGCTTGGGTAGTTAAGGTTCTATCAAAGTTTTATTGAAGTAAAACAAAATATCTGGTCAGGATTCATTTTCTAAATATAGAGACATTTTGAGTAAACTAGAATGTGGGAGTTTGTGTGTTGTAGCTAACCACAAGTTTCTGGATTTCAGCTGCAGCAGTCATTGAAGCCATCCATTCCTTCTCTGTGTGCATGTGTTCTTCTCACACATTTTTACAGTTTTATTTGCTTTTTCAAGAGCATATACAGATACCCATTTGTGGGCAGAGAGACTGATCAAGTATTATTCAGGATTATATAAGCAATATATATTATAATACTCTACAGAAAAATCTCAGCACTGAGAATGTGTGGGCTTCTCTGGAGCCACCCCAGCTGCCAACCTCTCAGCTCTGATATAGGGTTTGGTGGTGCCTGCCTAGGTTTGGTTCTAATCCAGCTTCAATCTGTCATTACTGCAGTTTGGAGTCACATGATGTAGGTGCAGCTAGAAGAGGCCCACCCTGTGAGCCTGCCAAAAGGAGATAAAGCCGTCTCCAGAGAAGAGGAAATTGTTTAGAAACTCAGCAAGGACTCCCAGATGTGACTGATATAAGATTCTAAATAGTGTTTTAAGAACTTCCTTTTCTGGAATGGATTGTGTCTTTCTTCAGAGAACTGTGCTGATTTTCTGCTGAGGTTCAGTCCCTCTGTCATTTAATTCTCACAAAGTGCTCAGTGATTTTTTTCCCCATTGATGGCCTATATGATTGATTGTCATCAACTCTCTTTGCACCTAATTAGGACAATTTGTCTCCTAGTTTCTTCCTTAACTGCAAATGCAGAGAAAGGTGTTTGATCACAAACAAAGGAACTGAAGAGCATTGACTGTTCACAGTGAAGTGAAACTCTCTCCTCCAGACTTTAGGGTTCAAGAGCCTGCTCTGCAAAAGCACCCACTTTACCCTTCCTGACACTGTAATGGCTTTGTGCTCACACATGGCCTCAGTCTCTGCCATGGAGGGAGGTCAGGAGTCCTTGTTATTAGCAATGGTTTGAATCTCCTGCCTAAAGATAAAGGACTGTTTGTATTTAGAAAGTAACTTGGGAAAACAGATGAACAAGAATAAGTATGAAACCTAAATAGAAAATTTTATATTAGATTACAAGAAAAATAACCTTTACTAGAAAGAATAAAAATTGTATTGTGCAATTATATTATTACATTAACTGGCTTCATAGAAAGAAAATAAGATTGAAAAATAGTTAATAGTTTTATGTAAACAAAAGTGGGAGTGTAGAGAAACATCACTTTGTAGGATTTTCAATACTGTAAAAATAGAAAGGGCAGATGAGTAAGAGAAAGAAAACCCAATTAAGTATATCCAAGAGGTTTTTTTTATATTCTTAAAATGTCTAATTGGGGAATTTTGAATACTATATTGAGTTTCACTAATTAAGTAATAGAGGATATAGCCTCAAAGTTTAATGGAACATATTGAAAAATTAAATCTGGATTCATACTACTGACTGACACTAATACAACTTTCCTTACCACATTTTCTGCTACCCCTCGGGGTCCATCCCCATGGACATTTTGTCCAGAAGCACCACCAACATATTTCCCAGGATGCTCCTGGCAAAGCCCAGCTGGAATGAGAGGAATAGAGTCTGGAACCTATCTGTGTAACCTATCTGAGTAATTCTGCCACCCACCCTTACTTTTCTCTTTATTCCATCAGATAAGGTCTTCACAGGATTTTTAAGTTCTTTCTGGAACTTCAGATCTTCTGCCAATCTGACCACTCCTAACCCCCCAAAAAATTTCAAAGGGATTATACATTAGTCACATGTCCCTACCTAAACAAGAATATAGAAAACTCTGAGGGAAGACTTCCAATGGGGATAATTTTTTTCTTTTGAGAATCATGAATAACAATATGACAATATTCATCAGTTTCTCACATTGTTAAAACTTTCTCAAAACCAAAAACAGAATACAAAATTAGTCACTATGCCATTCCAAGAATGGAAGAAATAATTTGTGAGGAAATAATTTGTTCATATATCTGAGGCCTGGAAGATTAAGACATCATGTTTAGCCAAACTCACCAAAGGGAGATCATCTAGGATGAAGAGCGAAGAGCACCATGAAGCCAGTGATAACTATGATTTGGACAAACACGGTGACCAGAGTCAAAGATGGACATAATAAAGATGAAACCAGCATATGTTAGTCTCCAGGAGGGTCTGCGATAGAAATCAGGCAATAATTAAAAAATGTCATGCACTTGCAAATATTCGGCAAAATACTTGAGAGAACAATTAAGATTCACTTTTATTATGTGCCTTATAAACACCTATCTGTGCTATGTATTTTAAAACATTGTCTCATTTAGTCCTCAATTCCACCCAAAGAATACTTTTATTGACTGACCACATGAGTTGACTTAAATAACATTGTGGTAACTCATTGTTCTAATTTTTTCCTCCCTTCTCCCTCATGTCCATGAAAACAGTATGAATCCCCACATCTTTGATCTCAGAATTGGCAGTTAACTTGCCCTGGATTCATGGTAAGCAAGATAGTCTTCTCTGGCCTTGACTTTGTTTTTGTCCACATGGTTTGTTTGAACCAATGAGGTTTTATCAGATATGACGTGAGTGAGAGGTTAAAGCGTTTGTGCACTAAGACTTGCCTACTTACTCTTCTATAATGGTATGAGAAGAGCATGCCCAGCAAGCTTGCTGACCAAGGAGAATGAAAAAACACAGACTAGACCTGGATGCAACCTCAGCAAGTCAAGCCTCACCTGTATCAGGTCCGCCAGCCATGCCACAGACAAAGGGGAATGAGTAAATGTTTGAGGCCACTGGTTTGTGGGTTGCTTTTACACAGCATTTTTCTGACAACAGCTAATTGATACAATATTTTTTTTCTTCAACTCAGAGAAGCATAATCCTTACTTATTTTACTGCCAGCATCTTAGACTCTAATACAGGTAAGCCACTTAAATTGAATATGTGTGAGAAAACTCATGAATGTATTTCTCTTATAACCTAGTAAAGTTCTCTATTAATTAATGTGATATATGGGTAAAGTAGCAACTTAACTTACCAGAATGATAGCTCTCAGAGACACATCACTGTCATCTGTTTCTTAGTTTTTTCATTCCTTTGTTATATTTAATGATGCTAAGTATCCAAAAGGAGAGAAATAAACTACACAAATAAAAATTAAAAAGCCATTCATTTATAGAGCCTCTCTTAAAGTGAAAGGAAGTGTCCTCATATTGACTCCAATAATGATGTCAGTTCCTCCATCACAGAATGTCATGTTGTGACCCAGATTGGAGTGTTAACAAATTATTATGTTAACTACTGAAAAAAATACATCTTTTATTTCTTTTTGTTTTTAGTATTTACATATTTCCATCACTTAACATATGGTGAGCTATTACCAACATCAGAATACTCTTGAAGACTTTTGTTATTAATTGGTATTAATTATAAGCGTCTTTTGAGAAATTGATGGGTATCTATCATGACAACATGCTGTGATAGTGATGGAGAGACAACGGGGATACAAGTAGCATCTCCTCATTCTCCTGGAGACTTACATATTTTGGTGGGGCTGAAGAAGGAGATGCAATAAACAACTCATTGCACAATCAATTGCTTAATTATAGTTGAGCAATTGCCTTAAAGGAGAAGTAGAGAGTGCGATGAGAGAAAAAACAGGGAAAGCTTCTTTGAAGAAGTGACATTTATACCAAGAGTTGTAGGCTGCATTCTTCTCTAAACAAAGATTCTGTGGGGAGAGTTGAGATTGGAGAAGAAAATTCTGGGCAGAGAAAACAGCAGCTGCAAAAGGAAAGAAAGAATACACCATTGCAGTCACAGAAAAGGGGTCCTTGTAGCAAAATCAGATGGATGAATGGATGGAGAGATAATCGGACTGTAGATGATACTGGAGAAATAAATTACTCATATAGTTGCAGTAAAAACAGTTTGGCCCCCATGCTTAAAATAATTGCTATCTTGCTGTTTACAGGGAAAAAAAAATGCTAGCCTACAAGTTGAAGTAGGATTCTTGGAGCTGTCAGCATATAAACTGCAATCAAATTTATAGAAATGTATGACATCATCTAGAGAGAGTACACAGTACAGAGTAAGATTAGGATAGAATCTGGTGGAATGACATAGTTAAAGAAGTAGGAGAGCAAAGAATACTGATAAGGAAAAGCTAAAAAAGTGAAGGGAAAACAGGTGAATGCTGTGGTATAGCACTTCACTGAAATAAGGCATTAACAGTATTAGTTGTTCTTTACATAGAAGTTGTCGCTGACCTTAGCAATGGCCATTTGGATGGTATGGTATGACTAGAGCTCATATTGAGTTGAGTTGACCTCACGTCAGGATAATCCTTTCAAGAAGTTTAACTGTTAGGAGAAAGGAACAGGGTCCTTGATTGGGGAGGAAAAGTAGATGAGAGAAAGTCTTAACTTTAAATGAAGAAACTAATAATTTTAAATACCAAAGACAAGACTCTAGTCAAAGGGAGGAAGTAGAAGGAGATAATCCAATGTGCAATTTTCCTGGCAATGTTGGAAGGGATGGGACCCAGTTACCGAATGAGGAAAGACATTAATCCCTGAAAAAAAGGGATGGTGAACATAGTGGAGTTTTATAGGGCTTGTGTTGGGAAGTTGACGGATATTCCCATCTGATTGCTTTTATTTTTTCAAGATGAAAGATAAAGTGTCCTTTCCTAAGAGTGTAGAGTAGGGGAAGCATGTGGTAGAGATGGAGACAAGGAAAAAAAGCAGAAAATTTAAAATAGAGCTTTGAAGTTAGGCACTTAATTCTATAATTGCAGCATTAATTCCAGGATCTTGTAAAATGACAGATCATTTCATTATCCATATCACAAAAGTGTTATTTCAAGAAGAAGAAAAGTATACCCATCATTATACTATGGAATCGAGAGAATTAAAACCTTGACTTTGGTGCTAAAGTAAAATATAGAAAGGCGCACTCAGAGTCTATGCTGCACCATCTAGGGCATTTTTAGAGCACTTTGCAATACTGGGAGAAGGAATATTGAATAGTGGCCAAAAATAGGAGAACTTTTGGAGTAAAGACTGGTTATTAAGAAATAAAAAGAATATTACTTCTTTATTTGATTTTACTAATTTATCAGTTATTCACAAATGGGGGTTTGATGAAGCAAAAAAAAAAACAAACAAACTGGAATCAGTTCTCACGGTGAACTGTATATTTAGAGTGTTCTTTTATAACTGGATTTTGTATCCCCATTAAACATTAGCTGATATGAGAAAGTATCATTGTATACAACTCCCACCATTTCAATGTGGTTTTTAGGAAGTGCTGCGTCCATGGTTTCTTCATCAAATGAAATAGTTTTTCTTCAAATGATTGTTCTTCCTGCCACATATGAAAAATAAATTATATAAACATTCCTAGAAGAAACAAAATCAAATTGCAATAGTTCTTATTTCCCACAAAATTCTTTGAATAGTATACTATCCTTAATAGGTACCGCTAAGAACTGTAAGTCTTTTCTGTTAAGTTCAATATAAAGGTGTAAAAAGAATATGTTTAAAAAAATTTACAGCACTTCTTAAGCATGATCTCATTTTAGTGAAGAAAAACTAAATTTATATATCTGTATACATCTGTAAACATATATGTAACCACATGTGTGTATACCTACTATCCTTAAAAAAATACAAATTTAAATGGGAAGAGGGTAGGGGAAGAAGTGGTGCCTACAATGAATGCAAAATCTCTCACTTTTTTTGCATCCTACAAGTTTGTATTATTTAGTTTTTTGGGGGCAGATACTACTTTTGCGATTAAAATAATTTCAAAATTAAAAAGAAAAAAATATTTAAAATAACCAATAGAAATACTTGAGAATTTGATGGAGTAAATTTTTTCCTGCCAAGATTAGAAGCTGATTTCTATCACATGAAGATAGCATGCTAGTGGAAATAAATTGCAGACAAAGAATCTGAGTTCAAAGATCAGAGGAAAAGTTACAGTCCAAGCCCTTGTGGCACAGGGGTTAAAATCTCAGCGCTATCAAGCTATTGCCACTGCAGCAAGATTTTGATCCTGGCCAGGGAGCTGACCCACAGCAGACCTGTCACAGCAGACCTCTCCTGTCTCCCCTGCTGCTCCCCTCAGCAATAGATCCACATGTTCTGCTCCTCAGTGTCTCTGGTGAATCCTCTCATCCCCCGCACCTCTGACCTATACCCCAGTTCTTGGATGCATAAATAAATAAGTAAATAAATCTTTTTTTAAAAAAAAATGTTACAGTCTACCTACAGATTCTTTGCAAATACACGTACCAAGTCCGTAACACACAAAATGGACAAGGATATAGTCTGCAGAAGTAATCCACCCAATAGTGGTTAAAAATATCTGTCAGTGAAAGTTTTGGAAACCTTTGATGTCCAACTGTGACCTCCTTTCAAAATATTTTTTTCATTCTTGCCTAACAGCATTAGGCTCTAAATTCTTTTAAATTTTAACATGAATGTTTAAATCTCACTTAGCAGGAGTTTACATGAGAAAAAAGTTACTCATATTTATAATGTAGCCATCTTCTTCAAAACTATTCATCCTTCCAAGCAAAGACAAAGCTGTGAAACTTTTCTGAGGACAATGCTAAGTTCATGGATATCTTTAGAGGCTTATAAATAAAAGGTAAGGCTACCAAATACCAAAATAATCTCTGAACCCAAATTTGAGGACATTTGTAAACTAAAACACCTTCTTCACTGGAAGGCTATAACTAAGCAAGCAACCACAAAGACATTTTAAAAGAAAAAAGAAACCACAAGGAATGGCCACTTGTTCTAGTGTCTACACATTTCTAAGAAGGAAAATCTCAAATATCCTCAAAAGGTTATCCAGAAAAGCATCCAGTTTTTCATATAAATGTTAACCATATTCACACTGCTGAGTCTTGTTTTACCACTATACTAAAATGCTATATGAGTTTTTAATATTCAGTCACTCACTGGGTCTACAATATAAAACAAAATAATTTAGAATATCCAAATAATATAGTTTTAATGTTGTGAATCAAGATGCTTGTTATTAGTATATACTTTATGCCTACTTAGCTCATTCAAAGTGTAGAGTAAAAATGAAAATGACTGTCAAGAAAATAAGTGTGGAACTTAGAAGGACCTTTGATTCACTGGTCTCTTTCAGTTCAGAACAGCTAAAGAAACCAGCAAGGATTCTTCTACAATTGATTTTCTCTTTTAAAACTGTTTTTATTCAGTTAGTCCTTTGAAAACAGGGCATGGACTGTGGGTGCAAAGTCTGCCAAACACATTCTTTTCTTGAGTACTTTTTCTCCTCAGTCTTCTTGTCCAATTATTCTGTAGGGAGTCTATAGTTAGGGGTGGATGGCTAAGTGTGTCATGTGGTGTTTATTGCTCTGGCTTTCTGGCATATGCAAAGAAGTGTTTGGATACAAAAAGGAAGAAACAACTTGTTAAGTCTACATTACCTCTTAATGATTAAAAATTTAACAGTCAAGCCCAAAAGGAGCAGATTAAAAAGAAAGTCTAATAGAGACAGGATGAGGACCCCTTGTCTCAGAAATCAGAAGAGCTTCACCTGAGACTTACCTGCAGGTGGGTTAAATGACACCTGGACTGACTGGCTCCTAAGATCTAGAAAGCTTGTTGAGGATTTGAAATGAATAGTCTCCATTTAATGCTTAAAGCAAATCATTTTAGCTCTGGAAACTAAGGCTTAAAGGTGAAGTTATTTGCAAATACACAAATAAAAGCAAAGCCAACTTGTGAGTCCCGATTTTGGAGTGCCTATGCCAACCCCCTCGCTTTTATGAACTATCGCTATGAAAATGAGCTCTAATACCCGTTTTAATAGTTTAGATGGCAAAACTTTAATGATTGTTAACTCAGTTACAACTAAATTCTCAGAATTTTCAAAAATCACTTTCATCAACCCTAAAAAACTCTCAGTATGATTTTTACTGTAATCAATATATTTTTTGGGTGTATACAGGAGTTAACCTTCCATGAATGTGAAGGACAGAGAAAAGGTGAAGAAATTCTGAGGCTATGCAAATGTTAGTTTCCATTAAGAATGTAGAAATAGAGGCCTCCCTGGTGGTGCACGGGTTAAAGTGTCAGCACTAACAAGCTAATACCAACCACTGTACCACGAGTACCATGAGTTCAACTCCCAGGCAGGGAGCTGACCCTTATAGGGCACAGCTGACCTCGCCTGTCTTGCCCGCTGTTTCCCTCAGCAGTGTCTTTCAATCTATCTGCCTGTCATGCTCCCCACGCTGTCTCTGGTGATTTCTCTCCCCACCCCCACCTCTAGCCTATACCCCAGTTCTTTTATGCATAAACAAAAGAAAATAACTCTTTATAAAAAAAAGAATGTGGAAATAAATGTTTTCTCTGTAACTGCATTTCTTGTTAGTTATACTTCTTTTCTTGTTCTCCCAGTCATTACTAGAAGTAAAAGTCCAAACTGGAGAAGACCAAATATTTAACCTGGTTCCAATCCCAGGCATCAGTGTCAATGCTCATGTTAATCAGTGGAAAAACAATTAAAATTATAATACACATACTTTCTTGGTAACTCAACTGAAAGAATAATTTATTTCCATAAGTTTAGGGATTTTTATCTCCAAATGGTGCAGTCAGTGGACATAGGTCGTAAGTCTGAGGCCCAACTTCCTAATCTGTCACTCATTGGTAGAAGCCTTGGGAAAGTCACTTGAAATCTACATGTACAGTAAGTGTTGCCCCTTTCTGTTTCAAACTTCTGTATGTTGATACTTGTTCGGTTCTGTTATAGTCACAATGCCGAAATGTTCCGAATCTGAATTTTTTGGGGACTTCAGAATCAACCCAGCCCTCCTGTTCACAGATTTCTTTTAAATCTCCCTGATATTTCATGAGTCCTTGAAGAGCAAACATGCACAGGGCAAGTTCACTGTCGATTCAGCAGACGGAGAGTCCTGAAGCCCTGGACAGATTTTATAGGCCTTTAATGCTATCTTAGCAAACCTGATACACAGGCACACCAGGCAGGGGGGCTGGGCAGCGGTGCTGGGAGACAGGCAGGCATATAAGCTCTCCAGCCTCCCAAGAATCTCCACGCTCCTTCTCTAGTCTCTAGTTAGCGTTCTCAATCATGGAGTCTGGTGGTCTCAGCTCTGAGTAATCCTGCCATATGGCCCCTGCTGCTGTTTCCCTCCCCTCTAGGCACAGGTGTACACACCAACACACTCATGCTCTTTAGGCCCAAGTGTCCATAATTATAGGTGCTCAAGCCCTGTACCCATGCCCCTCAGCCCCAGGTATCCATGCTAGCAGCAGGAGGGCATAAAGTCTGATAACTTCATGTACCCGGCAGTCCTTAACCCTGTACTTCTGTACTTTTGTTTTCAACAGGTAAATTTACCATTTTACTGAAAAATCAGAGACCATTTAGTGACAACTCCCCTCCATATTTCTCAAGTTTACTTCTCATAGGAAAGTGGCCAATTCTTTATAAACTCAACCTGATGGCACAATCTCTCAATCATCATCTTATGTAGAAGCTTATCTGAAAACAGTCTCATCTACAATCAGTTTCATCTAAATTCTGGCTCCCTTTTTATTAACAAGTTTTACTTGTCTTATTATTCCTTTTCCAGAACCACAGGGATGGATAAAGAACTAGTTCTCTTATTCATCTTCCATGATTACATAAAAAAGGTAATTTCTTGAATCTTTTACCGTAGGTCAGTGAGTTTTAAGGTCTTTAACCATTTTGCATCAAAATCACATTCGAGACCATGATCCTATCTTTACTGACAAAGGTGATACCTCACGCCACCTTTTCTGAAGAGTTCATTTTACTGTTTATTGCCCATCTCATTCCCAAACTCAGTTATCAATAAAGTCTGCTTTCAAGATCAGAGGATTCCCCACTTGCCTTCTAAAGAATGCCTGAAAAGTTTCAGTTCTGTGGCAGATTCAAGGGATCAAAGGAAATATTTAACACCGTGATGTAAAACTCAGCTTGAAGCTCTAGTCTGCCACACAAATGCTGTCCTTTCTACCCTCTGGCTATTCACCCTACATTTTGATGACTGAAATTGTCTTCTGGCTCACCCTTCTAGTTTGTTCTGACATCCTGAGCCCCATGGTTTCCTATTTCCCAAGTGAAGTAGCACAGTGATGACTCTTTGCCTCTTCAGAATTCGGCCTCCAGCTTGGCTGTCTCATTGGCTCCACTGATCTCTCCTGCTGCCGCCCTAGCTGCTTATCCGCAGCCCCTCTCTGGTGCCAGGAAGTCCCCCACACAGCTCTCTGCTGCCACCTGGTGGCCATGACTGTCACATTCCGCAGGGTCAAGGAGGCACCTACTACCCTGTTCTTCACTTCCCAGTAAGAAAATACCTCTTGGTGGTCACTGAGGAAGGTGGTGGGGATGTTGGACCTTACTTGTAAAGCATGAGATAAATGTTTTTTTTCAAATAAAAATCCCTGACATTGACATATTTCCAAAGTAAGATTAATTTCTCCCCAGCACTATGACTTGAACTCTGAATTTAAATTGGTAATTGTTATTTTGACTTTTCTAATCAAAAGTAATAAAAATGACAGGAAACTTACTTCTATTCACTTCATTTCTCAATTCTTTTCTCTGTAGTGTGCTGGGTAGGGTTTGTACCTTCAATAGCATCTTACAGTAAATATATATAGATATTTACACATGTGCACACACATGCTCTTTGGGCACATTATGTATGTATGACTTTAATAGTTTTAAGTCAAATAATTTCAGTAGGATTTTTAAAAAGTTTCTTAATTTGAGCTTTAAAACAGAAGCAAAGCCTACACAGACATATACTGTCCAACTGTGTATACAGACAGTTATGTACATGTGGGCACCAATTCTAATATTTATAACATAGGTTTGCAATAATGACAGTTCCCTCCCCACTCATAAACAGCCCCAAACTGGGAATCTCATTAAAAATGGCTTAAGAATAGCAAATCACCTGACATATAAGAGAGGTCACAAAATAAACCAAAATTAACTCATAACAGCAGTGAAAGAAAAGCCATTAAGTATGCAGACCTTCAGAGTACGTTTGCAGATACTTGATCAAGTTCTGATTTAATAACCTTATCCGAAAAAGCAGAATGTAGTACACCTGAAACCTATGTTACAAACCAATGTTACTCTAAAACAAGTAGTTTTAAATTAGGATTTCAAAGATGGCCTTACTACCTCCATTGGAGTGAGTCAGACCTAGGATCACCCTCCCTGGAACAGACTATGAACCTTACCTGTGATGGAAAAAGCACAGAAAGTGTTAAAGACAACTTATCCATTGAAATCTTTGGGTAAATGAGTTTCATCTATTTAAAACCCAAATCTGTACTTTGGTGTTTTCAAAAAGGAGGATTCCCCCTTCCCCAGAAGGAAAGTCAAGACATTTGACTAAGTGAAAACATTTTTTTAGTGTGCTTCTAACATCTAGTGGAAGGACACTGCTGTTAAATATCCTACAGTGCACAGAATAGCCCCAAGGAACTAGCCCCAAATGTGATACCGCAGTTAAGACACTCCACATTTTACAGTCATAAGTTATCTTGTGCATAGTGACTTTCCAAGGAGAAATTCCATATACTTGGGCCACTAAGGGAAGGAAAGGTTTTTCTGCAGAATATGCTTTGACTTGTGATTAGAAACATTCCCTCTGCAGCAGTCCTTACCAAGGCCTCCAACATACTAGCCACTTCTTGCTCATTTGATACATGATGTCAAGAATAGACCAGGGCCTTCCTGGTGGTTCAGGGATTAAAGTCTCAGCTATCAAGCTATCACCAGCCACTGTGGCCTGAGTTCAATCCTCCGCCACGGAGCTGACCCACATGGCACAGACCTTTCCTGTCTTGCCCGCTGCTCCCCTCAGCAGTGTATTTCAGTAGACTTACCTGTTCTGCTCTTCACTCTGTCTCTAGTAAATCCTCTCACTGTCCCCCGCCCCTGCAGCTCTGGTCTGCACCCTAGTTTTTGTATGCATAAATAAAAATAAATCTTAAAAAAAAAAGAGTAGACTAGTACCATGTTCTGTGTAATGTCTAGCAGATTCAAGTCTCCAAAATATATTGAGGTGGAAGAACCCTAAATCTAAACTCAAGGCAGACTGAAATGTATACCTTTGTGCATTGCAGAATAATGTAAAATATTTATAACTCTCTTTCTCACTGGAGTGGAAAAGGAGGCATTTGGCAAATCCTGATTGGACAGATACTAGGTGACAGAAGCTATATTAATTTGTTCTTACAAAAACAGAGTATCTGGGGCCCTCCCTGGTGGCGCAGTGGGTTAAGCAACGCACTATGAAGCAAACCACAGCCACTGCAGCACAAGTTCGATTCCTGCCACCAGCCTGGGAGGAGACCCACATGGCGCAGGCAGATCTCTCCTGCCTGGCCCGCTGTTCCCCTCAGCAGTGTGTTTCAGTCAGTCTGCCTGTTCTGTTCCCCACTATGTCTGGTGGATTCTCTCACCCCCCACAGCTCTGGCCTGTACCCCAGTGCTTGAATGCATAAATAAATAAATAATTAAAAAAACCCCAAAAAACAGAGTATCTGGCAAAGCTGCTCCATAACAGCTAGTAGTTAGCCGAGTTTGGAGTAGATAATATTATCATCCAGAATCTGACTTTTGCAGGAGCAAGATTAGTTTATAAGATGGGGTTAAAACCACCCTCACTCATATCTTTAATTTTTTCCATTCTTTCTCCATCCCCCTCCCAGAATGAAATTTATTTCCTATCTTTTATATACATACATACATACATATTATATATATATATATATATATAGAGAGAGAGAGAGAGAGAGAGAGAGAGAGAGGCTGAGTGAAGGGGTCATTTCAGACACTTGCTTTTAACTTCCCACTCTCGTGGGTTCAACAGTGTTCTCCTACCATCAAAATTCAGACCCTACCTGATATCTCAAAATGTGACTTTATCTAGAAATAAAGTCTTGTAGATGTGATCAAATTGGAGCATGTTGGACCCTAAATCCAAAATGACCACTGTCCTTCAAAGCAGAAAAGAGGCACCAAGATTGAGACACAATAAAGGTGGCCAAATGACAAAAGTGGAGCTAAGCAACTACATTTAAGAAACTCTAAGGATTTGCAACCATTACCAGAGGCTAAGAAAGAGGCCTGGAACTAATTCTTTCTCTAAGCTCCAAGAAAGAACCAATTCTATCAATCTATTGATTTTGAACTTCTGACCTCCGGAACTGTGAGAGAATACATTTCTGCTATTTTCAGCTGCCTGCTTTGTGGTACTTTGTTACAGCAACCCTAGTTCTTATCCCCAAGACCAGAAACAATGTGGGGTTCATCCCATGCAGGTCTAGTCCAATTATAGATGCAGGAATTGGAGCTGTGCAGACCAGATGGGTCCACAGAGAAGTAGGCAGACTCAATATGAATTGGACCTAGGCCAGAATTTTAATTACACCCTAATCCTCAAATGCCCCACTTTGATAAAAGAGTCAAGGATGCTTTTCATTTCTGTATCCAGTAGACCTTGAAATGTCTGGGCATTACTATTTTTACCAGTGCATAGTTACTTAAGATGACAGTCATAGAATCCTTTGGAGAGGGCCTAGAGGAACAGACTCCATGTACACTTGATATTGCTGTCCGTGAGCTCAATGCTGTGGTGGCTTTGCCTGCCATCAGCTCACAACTGGGGAGGATAGGTAGGGAAAAGAACTCTCGTGCCCTGTTAGTGAGGACATAAACTGGTACAATCATTATGGAAAACAGTAAGGAGAGCTCTCAAAAAACTAAGAATAGAAATCCATATGATCCAGTTATCTCATTCTGTATATGTACTCAAAGATTACAAAAATACTAATTCAAGGAGATACATGTTCACTAAAACATTTACAATAGCTAAGATAGGGAAATAACCTAACTGCCCATCAACAAATGAGTGAATAAAGAAGACATGTGCTATTACACAAGGGAATACTACTCAGCTCTTAAAAGTAAAGTGGAAGTTTGCTACTTGCAACAACGTGGATGAATCTAGAGGGTATTATGTGAAGTTAAATGATGTTAAAGAAAGACAAATACAACATGATTGTATTCATATATAGAAGGAAAGAAACAAAAGGAACAAACCAAATAAAAACAAACTCTAGATAACAAGAACAAAAAAGTGTTTAGCAGAGGAGAAAAGGAAAGGAGGGTGAGTAAACTGGGCAAAGGGAATCAACTATATGGTAGGGGATGGCAGTTAGATTTTAGAGGTGATCACGATGTGATACATACATATATTTAATTATAATACCATACACCTAAAACCTATCTAGTGTTTAAAATCACTGTGACTTCAATAAAACAATTAAAAATAAGTACATTTAAAATACTGCCTAAGAATATCAAATTTACTCAAAAAATTTAAGGAAACTGATAAAATATAGTGTTAAACATTTAATCTGTAATGTAATAAAATGCAAGTGAAAAATATTTTCACAAAATAGAGAATAAAAAAAATTACAAAAATACCTAATTTAAATTTAAAATATGAAGGTGAATTAAAGCACTGCCAATGTTCTTTCTTTATTTGAAAAGAATCCCCTTAAATACTTGAAAAAATTACAATTTAGTGCCAGTTTTTTTTTTTTATTTTTAATGAGTCACTCATTATTCATTTACCTGTATTAAATAACAAAGAATCCATTTCAATATACAAAATGAAGGGTTGTCCTCAATTTTCAATGTTAAAGCATATTACTAATACTATAATCATATTTATTTTTCTTAAAGGATATCACTGAGAATTACTTACATGTAACATGTTAGAAATAAAAAATAAGTAAATTTTTACCTTATAAGAATAGCTGATATAAAAATTATTCACCTGAGAATAAATTCTTTCATTTTATGCAATATGTTCTTTCAGGAAAAAAAAATGAAAAATCAATGTTAGTAATATTAAAAATACATTAAGGACAAGCATTTGTATTTTTCAAAAATTAATGCCTACATGAAAATAAGTATAATAAATTCAGAGTACAATCAGAATGAAATGTGCCCATCACAAGCCAGTAACAACACCTAATCTAAATAGAATTGTGCTCCAACATTATTTTGTTAGTACCATTAGCAAAGCATCTGTTATATTATATTATAGTTATTTAAATATCTATATGCCTCCAAGTAGAGTATGACGCAAAACTGATCATTTTTCTATCCAAAGAATCCACTGCTTGAAACAATCATTAACTATTGAATTAACCTACTGTAAAAAGTTAAATGGTTAAAAATCATTATTTGTGCTGGTTTAAAAGAAAAAAAAAATGTTTTCAAAGAAAACCTGTAGTTTTTACTGAGATCTGGAAAAAAAATTAAAAGCCCACACAATGAAATGTAAAGTCAACTCATCATAACATTTTTCATTTTTGCTTTTGCTTGGTTCAACCTAAACGCTGCAAACAGAAGCCTGCTTTATTAGTCAGTAACCACAGTCACTCAGTAAAGTCTGGTCTTTTAATGTGAATGTGCACAAAAAAATGTAAGTTGTTTTTTCAAACTTTGCCTTACATTTATTTGTAATGCTATAGAAAGTTTTGGGATCAGTAATTTAAGACATTTTGAAATAAGGTAATATGTATTTAAAACCATGAACTATATGCTGTAAATAAAGATAAATTTCATATTTGACTTTCTGTCTCCTTTTTGTCCTACCCCCCTTACCATTGATTTTCTAAGTGTTTGGTTAAATTATACTTCTGAATAGGAAAATTTTTATTACTGTGAATAAGGAAACAGAACATTCCTACAAATAAATGATAACCAAAATATTCAGTCTTAGTAAAAACTAAAAAAAATCAACAAAACTTTAATGGTTCTGAGAGCACAATAATTGTAAACTAACTGAACAACACAGATTAAAAGTATTTTGACTAGTTGGTATAATCTCAGCTTTAAAGGAAAAGAAAATTTACTTTGCATGGATCACATAATCACAGATCTAAATTGAAGGTACTGAATTAATGTGTGATGGCAGGTAATGTTCTATGTCAGTCACACTCTAGTCTAAGGTAACACAGATCTTTCTTGGTCTGGTTGAGTTCTAAAAAAACCACCTTTTCAGTGACTGTCCCAGTAAACTACAGACACTTATGTTTCTTATACTGAGGTCAAGTGTTAAGGTAATAGCTTCAAAAACAAACCGAAAAGAGAAGCCCAAAGTATTTATTTGAATATTAGATACTAAAAGATGTCTAAACTTACTACACCTTTTAGCAATGATTTGCTCAGATAATGCAGTATGCCCTTTATTAATTTATCTGCAAAGGTAAATATTTTCTTTCAAATGCATCTTGAATTGTATTTATCATGTAATACTGAAGTTTAGTGAAAGTTGTGACTTTGACTGAAGATGTAAAAGTGGAGTTCTCAAGGGAAGAATCCAAAAGTTTTATATTATGAGGCAAATGACTTGATAATTATAGATTAAAACTAAATCTTACAAGAAGAAATAACTTAGCTGTGGTTATAAAATCCAAGCAGAGATCGTACAACAGCTCATTTAGATTAGTTAGAAGACCTCTGAAACAGGTGTTTTCTAGGAATGTGTACAGCAGTAGCCAAAGCAAGGGAAGGAAATGACGTCATAAACCTTGTGCTAAGACTGAGAAAGGAACACCATTTTAAATCAACTGCTAGAGCCTAACATTGCAGATGTCTTATTTTACAGTAAAGCTAAGCGTTCACTATTAGCTTTATTATCTATGTTAAATAATTAATAACTTCATAATTAAAGGGTCATTAAATTAACTCAGTACCAAATCCTTTGCTGTTGCTGTTGTTCGTTAAGACTTTTGGTGATGCAATTATCATACTTGAAATTTGTTTTTGTAATCTATACTTTCATTCAGGTTGGTGAAATATAATGTCAACTAGTATTACTTATACTATATTATGTCTATAGTCCATATCTGGATTCTACAGAAGTATTTCTAAGATTTCATCAACCATAGTCTTACTTTAACTGTCACAGAATGAAATTCTGGTTTCTTATTAAAGAGAATTCTGTGTAGTTTTCTGTTAATCCTTAATTTACCCCCCTGACTTCATTTGTATCTCACCACATTCCAAAGTGAGCTTGAAGTGAGTTACTAAATAAATCTACACACTCATATACTTAAAACTTTGTAGAGGAAAAATATAATCAAATAAAGTTTACAAATAAAAGTGATAACCAAAAAATTACTTTATTCTTTGGAAGGAAGATGGCAAAAATTAGTATCTTCCACAAAGGGTGGATTAAGAAAGGAAGATCATATCATTTTAGCTACAAAGAATCAGACTACTACGGAGAGAGATTCCAGCCACAGTCTTCCATTAATTATAATAATTAAAACACTGCTAAATCTACAACAGGCAAAAGAAATGTAACTCCAAATAATCCAAGCCACTTATTTAACAGAAGTAGGTCTTATTACACTGACTGCAACTGATGAGTACCTCCTACTGGACATCTCTTCCTGCAAACCTCTGTCCACTGAGAGAGTTTATGCTTCAGCTTTTTAGAATGCCAACTTGCACTCAAAGTTTCTTTTAGAAATTAAGAATGTGAAACAAGAAACTTTTACTTTAGTTTCTTTTAAACCTATTCTTTACATATTATTTTTATTTAGATTGGGACATTATGTAAAAAGATAGTGTAAATGTAAAAATAAAGATAACTGCTTAAAATAATTCTACCACTATTTCTTTAAGTCATAAATTCAGGAGCATTGTTTCAGAAAGGTGAAAGAGTGACTATTCAACTTCACATACAGATTAGTTCAATATACTTCAGATACAACATGATGTTCCAATTAATTATACATAAGTTTTATTTAATGAAAAGCAAATCACAAAAACCACAGCATTTCAATTAAGGAACATAGGAAAATCCCAAGAGCTTAACTTGTTCTTCAGTCACCACTCAAATAATAAACCTCTTAAACCAAAGTTAAAATAAAGTGAAAAAGAAATCAATATGGTAAGCAAACTGAACAATGCAAATTCAAAATACCACTCTGTCTCCCTGTGTTCTTTCCCACCACAGTGTGCTGTTTAAAGTTCCACAACTATTATCTTCTTCCTCTTGTTCTTTCGTGAGTTCTACAAAAACCTAAATGAAAGTAAATAAATCAATCCAGTAGTCTGTAGTACAATCACCTCAAATAATTTTTAACTCAATCAGAAATATCAGTATAAGGCTATAAATTTAATTACATTATCCTTTCAAGTATCAAGAGATTTATAGCTATTAATACCAGTAAGCAGAATAATGTCTATTACCACACACAAAGATTAATATTATATTAGAGAATTCACAGAATGTTGTTGATTAAACAACACTAGATTTAGCAGTGTTGTTATATTTAAATAGCACTCATAAAAATAACAGGTTATGTAATTTCAGATATGTTAATATAAAATACCATCTATCATGGCCCATTTATGTTATGAAACTGAAAACAAGTTATTTGAAATAAGTAGATGGGAAGTCTAAAGTTTTAAAAATTTATACAAAATTTAGGAGTATTCCTTAACAATTTGTATTTCATTTACAAGTTCCTAGCCTTTCTAAGTAAGCATAACTAATTACATATCAAACATTTTCTTCCATAGAAGAATTTTTTTTTTTCCATAGAAGAATTTTTTAAAAAAATAATTCATAGTACCTGTTCCAATGTTGCTTGAGAAAAGCTATATTCTTCAATGGCAAAAGTATGTTTAGCTATTAGAACATAAAAATAGTATTTTAGTTATCAATATTTAAAAAAATAAAATGATAACAACAACTAAATGGCTTATAAACTTTTTAAATCTCTGTAACCAACTTGCTTAAATTTGAAGGTGCAAAAATATGTTCTTTTCCTCTGTTTTCTCTTGCCCACCCTATAATTCCTCTACATATAATTCTTCTATATTTAATATTATTGCCTTTTTTCACCTTTTCTGAGTATTTCCTCTTCCTTCCTCATCAATTGTCTTCCTCATTATTTAATCCTTTGTTCCAAGTTTCATGTTCTTTTGTATTTCACACTTATACCTACTCTTTCCCTCCCACCCCTCAGTTCTAACACAGCCTATTCTTGAACTAGATTCTGGATGTTGATCATAAGTCCATATGTGTTTTTAAACTTATTTCAGATTATTTTACAATCTTTTCTAATATCAAATTTATGGCTCTCTATTCTTTTAAATCTCAAGTAACTCAGATGTTCTCTTTCATCAGAAAGTACCATGAAATACAGGTTGTTTCTTAGTTTACAGATGCCATAATACCATGGAGATTAATACTTTCCAGCCAGGAGCCAGAAGCCTGCCTCTTTCTATTGCAACAGTATATCTTTACTCTACTTTTTATTCTAAAAATGCCATTATGCAATAAGCTTTTCTGAAGCTTCTAGAAATGTCTCCCCTCCTGCTCTATGATTTTCTTCTCCAATCTCCAGTTGCTATGATTGCTCTTTCTATAGCTCAATATGAAGTAAGGATTCATAAAATGCAATCTCCACTTCAAAAGTCACCTTACAATGTTTTTCAAACATGATTTACCTTCTTCCAGCTTAGAAAAAGATTGTGAAAGGGACTGAACATCTTCCTTAGGAATTTTGTAGGCCAAAATAGAAGAAAAACTGAAAACAAAGACAAAATATTGGACATTTTAAAAAATAACTACTTCTATTTTCTAAACAAGAAGTTCAAAATTTTCAGTTCAAAATTAAACTCTAATAATTTACCTTAAAATTTAGATAATTTTTTTATTTGAAAGCTTGAACTATTTCAGTGTACAATAAAATAACTCTCTCATGACTAATAAGAATTTAAAAAATTAAATAGTATCCAATATCAAAATATCTAGCCCTTTGATACAAAATTGAATTAGATAAAAAAAAAACCACTTTAGTCATCATGTTACAGGGTAGGGAGAGGAGCACTCAGAAGCCTTAAGCCTGCCTTTTTTGAATGGGTTTTGCCATCTGCCGCATTAAGACAAACATATAAAACCTTTAATGGAAAGGAACTTTAATACAACAAGAGTACGATAAAGAAAGAACAAAGAATATAGTTACTAAGTTAAGCATTCAAAGTTACCCATCTCCTTGAGGGTAAAAGTTTAGCTAAATAGGATTGGTTTAAAGCAAGGCCCAAAAGCCTGGCACACATTTAAAGGACCTTTCAGTAGAGACCCATAGAAAAGGGTCAGAAAGAGTTAGACAAATCTGGGAGGAAAAGAGCAAAATTAAAATTAAGATGAAAGTTGCCATTGCTAACTTTCCCACGGGTCTTTCACCCACATTTGTTCCAACCAGTTCAAGACCAAAAAGCAAGCACAGTTTTTTTACATGTCCCTCAGCTCCACGTGCCTCATCTAAGTTTCCTTGCTGTTCTCCATTTTCCTTTCTTCTCCTTCTCTGCAGAAATTTCCTTCTCCTCAGCTCCACCCACTTAGGGCGGAACCAGGATTTTGGAACTTCCCCTTTTCCTGGGACCACCCTGTTACAATCAGACTAAATTATTGATCAGTTTTTTCCCTAATCGTTAGTACAATAACTATAAAGTTTTTTTTATGATTATGACTCTACAAAGAAATCTACATTTTAAAAATATTTACCTTTCTTGACGGCTTGCATTTGGGAAAATATACTGAACTTCTCTATGAAGGCGGTCTATTTCTAGGTTTTCTACCCAGTCCTTCAATTTAATTTCCAAAAAGTAGCCTTTTCCAAATTTACTTTTCAGATGTTGAACTGTCCCAATGCATCTATAGTAATTTTTAAAAGAGAGTTCACATATAAAATTACTAACAGTGTCAAAGAATGATTTTTCACTTAAAGAAATGATTTAAATGTTTGTTGAAACACTTTCAAATTTATAGAAAAGTTACAAATGCAATACAGAGCTTCTCCATAGACCCCAGCCCAGTGTCAATTTCAAATGAATTATCACCACAGCATACTATTTGCCCAAATTAAAAAATAAATACTGATCTCTTACTACTTTATTTGAATTTTACCAGTTTTTCTACTAATATCCTTTTGCAGTCCCAGGATCAATTTAGGATACCACATTGCACTTATGATATATCACTAGTCTCCACTTAAGTCTTACTGTGACCATTTTGAGACCTGGCCAGGCATTATGGTAGAATTTAGAGGGTTCCTCAATTTAGAGGGTTCTGATGTTTTTCTCATTTTTTAGAGTGGGGGTTTTAAGATTTTGGAGAAAACACCGTAAAGTACCTTGCTTATCACATGATTTTAGGGGCACATGGCACTGTTTTGTTAAGGGTAAAGTTACTATGTTTCCCTTTCCATACATTAGAAGAGACTTGCTAAATCCTGACAATCTTTGGAAAGTGGATTAAGCTTTCCCTCCTAGAGGTGGTAGCATTTACATATATCATTTAGAATCTTCCTGTAAGGAAAACTTGTCTCTTCTCTTACATTTATTCATTTATTCAATGAATCATTTATTTAAATAAGTATGAATTCACTTATATTTATTTTATATTTTGGTTTATAACCCAATATAATGCCTAACAATATTAAAAAAAATAATATGCTCGAAAATACTCCAAGTTGTTGAATAATTAATTCTAAATGCAAAGTAGCTAGCCACTTTTTTCCAAGTAATTCTATGAACATATTCCCAAGTAATTCTATAAAAAGCTAACCGACTCAAAACTCAAACAAGGAAACATTTTCTTAAACATTTAAATTACTATGATCCGTTTACTTAAATTACTATCATCAGTTTTTGAAATGACATCATTCAGACCGCATGCCCTCCCTCCCACTAGGGGCACGCTGTTCAGACAGCTGTACCTTAACTGCCCAGACACCATGACAGCCACCCGGTCACAGACAGCCTCTGCCTCCTCCATGTAGTGAGTGGTAAGCACAGCAGCCCGCTTTTTGTTTTTAAATGCTGTTCGAATTGCTCGCCTACAAAATGCAAATCAAGTAAAAAGAGAGGAAAGCACCTGAATCTTAATGACAATACCTGGGTTAAAAAAAATTCAACTAAGTTAATTAGGTTAAAATTCATCAAATTTCAGCTGCTATAGATATAGGTTGCTCAAATGTGACTTTTTTCTATTCTTTTTCCTTTTTTTGTAAAACTTGTCAAATGGACAGAAATTTTATGACTCTATGTATTAAAAATTGAATTATAAAAATTGATGCCTTTTCATGTCAAAAAAAAAGAAACATAGGGAAATCTTAACATGCCTCTAAAACATTTAACAGGCATGTTTAAATACTATTATGAGAAAAGTAATTGATATTTTAAAGCATCAGAAAAACAGCTCTTAAAAACTATTCAGCCAGCATTACTGTTTTAATAATTACTGATATATTCATTTTTGTTTTGAAATACATTAATATCATTAATACTGCAAGAAAAATATAAAGTTTTAAAAAGTTTAAGGGAAAGTCTAGAAATTAAAATAGTTCATTTTTAATTACTATTTATCATTTGTGTAGAGTTTTAAATACACATGCATAAATAACTAATATAAAATCATTAGTCATAATAAAACATTCTTTTATTTAAAGTATAATAGAGTGTAAAAAGAGTCTTTCATGTAGTACTTACCACATATGCTGTTTTGCCTTAGGATCCATACCTGTAGATGGTTCATCTAGCAGAGTAATCTGAGGATTCCCCAGCATACTCAGAGCAAAACACAACTAGAAGGAAAGAAACAGAAGACAGGATAACTATGAAGGACTCTATAAGGAACTGTATGGAGACAGTGTAAGGCACTAAACTGTCAGTAAACTGTCATTCTTATGTTTGTCATTTAACAAAAGTACCTTTCGCTTAATTCCTGCAGGTAGTTTCTTTATAGTTTTCTGCAGATGTTCTTTTAAATCAAGTGCATTTGTTATTCTGCAAAATAACGGACGATAAATATGAGTATACCACGATGTACAGAAATACGAATGTGTGAACACTGACATATTTTTTTAAGAACACTTAGGTACAGCTTACTATAACTAATCTCCAATTTTGATCATTTTAAACAAATTAATATCTTCAAGAAAAATGAAAAGTTTCACTTAAATTAGTTGGATGGCACTTAATTAGAAATACAAAAATTACCTTTTTGTATTTATAGTTCGCACAATTTGGTAAAGAATTTATGAAAAAGCAGTGATCATTTTCTATGAAAGTTATGATCCATGGAAACTCATGTTACAAAATTTTAAAAGTGAAAAAAGTAAAACTTTTTCCAGGCAAACAAAGGGTTCTAAATTTTACCGAGTCATGACTTCTTTCATGTCACTTGCACTCATTCCTTTCACAGCTCCATAAATTTCAAAATGTTCCTGCAATGTAATGTCTGGCCACAGCGGATTTATCTGAGGACAGTATCCCATACACTTATTGGAATCATCACCATCTGTTGAGTCTGAAGAATAATCTCCTAGAAATACCTACAAAATACAAACTAACTTGAAGTACTTTTTCGTAATTTACTCTGTGAAGAAGTGGCAAATGGATTAATTCAAACTCATTCTTAGATTGGGGTAATTTGGGGTCATAATTTTACTCCTTTTGATGAAGAAAGGAAAGGACATAGATAGCTAAGTAGGAGTTCAGTGACATAACCAAAAAATGGTGATTGGGAATGCAGGCGCATAAGAAAGTGAGTCTCAATTTTAACTAGGATATTCAGGAGGCCTCACTGGAAGGTATTATTTCAGGCAAGAAGGTAAGGAAATTTGGTCATTTGGATTTCTACAGGGTAAGAAATAGCCAACACAAGAAACAGTAAGAAAAAAAACTCAGAGAAAAGAGTATGCCTGACATTTTCCGAGAAACCAAGGAGCCCATGTGGCTGGTATAAATTCAGCAAGGGAGAAAAGGGCAGGAGAAGGATCAGAACAGTTTTGTGAAGTTTCAACAAACTGGTGAGTGATATGTTTATAATCAAAGACAATTTAATGGCAGGGTCAAGATTAGTTCCCTTATCTTCAGGAACTCATACAATTGTCTTCCATTACGTTGATTAAAAACACCCATAAATGTAATAATGACAAAAACAAAAATACTATATATGTGAATGGCTATACGAAATTTTTACTAAGTACAACATCTTCACACATAACCAAAAAGATCATCATTTGATCAAGCTATCCTAAAATTTAACATTAAAAGCATAAAAAACCAAAGCATTAAATTCTTAACATGCCATGACAAATTTATTTTAATTAAAAATGTAAATCATAGTTTGTTCATCATACCTGGCCTGAAGTTGGTTCAACATCACCAACCAGAAGGTTAATAATTGTGCTTTTGCCTGCACCATTTGGACCCAAGAGTCCCAAGATCTCTCCTAAAGGAATTAAAAGAAAAATCATCACACATAAACCAAACTAAAAAATAGAAATTAGTCTTTTGGAAATTAAGAAAATGAATAATTAAACACCAGCCTTTTTTCACACAGAAAGAGACGTATTTAGTTGCCACTTTCTTTACTTTTCTTGTAAGAAGAAAATCTTTCTTGTCATCATATTCCTTATGCAAATTGCTGACCATAATGGCTGGTTTCTAGTAAGGGAAACAGGAGTGAAAAATAATTTATAAATTAGAAAATATCATGAAATGGCAGGCTGCATATAACTCATCTCCATAACACAAGAATTAATTTACTGATAATGCGTATTGTATAAAAATAGCCATATATGACTGAGACAATGGCTTATTCCAAAGTGAACCAAGAAAGAAAGACTTCTTTCAGATTCACTAATATGGAAAGAAAATTGTTTTTCCAGATTAACTTCTGTGAGTGGGGAACTGATCACTGCTTGTCTGATATGAATTAGCAATGCAGAGTACATCACCTCCTCACAATATTGGCAGCTCATCAGCTCTTTGACCTTCAGTCTTTCAGCTTTGACATCTTCATCTTCATCTTCATTGATTGGTGGTTCCGGAAACTTCCTAGTTTTGGGCTTTGTTGGAAAGATCCTACATATAAAAACACAGTAGATTTTCTAACTTTAAATAATGAGAAATTCAAGTAATTCATAGAGAAAAGACTGACATATATATGTGTGTGTTTATATATGAGTGTTACATAAACATATCAGGTCTTTGGTCCTCTCTGAAAGATAAAATTACAGAGCTATTTGCTACCATTTGCATAATATTATCTAATTCATTAATTTATTCAACAATATTATTTATGAGCAGTATGTGTCAGGCACTATTTAACACAAAAATAAAAAGATGGGGGGAAAAAAGAGTGTGCCCTTCCCTCAGAGAATTTACAGCATGTGTGCAAAGGGGATTGCCCAAGCAGAGTAGATACAGAAGGCTGAAGTCAGAACCTATTGGGACATCACAGAAACAGGCAAAGGAAAGTGCTTCCAAGGGCAGAAATGAACTAACAGTAAGAGATGTAGCAATAAGTGCTATGGACAGAGGATCAGAGTAAGAAGATAGGGTATATCCCTGCAATAGGATATTATTCAGCCATTAGGAAAGATGAAGTGTTGCCATTTACAGAAAAATGGAAGGAGTTCAAGAGAACTTGGGTGGTAAAGAAAGAATGACTTTTACATACTGGAGGATTTGAAAAAACAAAGTATTCAAGCCAAAGCCCTCCTAACTACAAAAAACGGGAAGTGGAGGGATCACACTTCCAGACTTCAAACTTTACTACAAAGCCACAATCATAAAAACTGCATGGTATTGGAACAAAAACAGAGGCATAGACCAATGGAATAGAATAGAAAGCCCAGAAACAAACTCACGAGCTTATGAACAACTAATCTTTGACAAAGGAGCGAAGAATATGCAATGGAATAAAGACAACTTGTTCAATAAGTGGTGCTGGGCAAACTGGACTGCTACATGCAAAAGAATGAAACTAGAATACTGCCTTTCACCATGCACAAAAATCAACTCAAATGGATTAAGGACTTAGACTTAAGACCTGAAACCATAAAATATATTGAAGAAAAAGTAGGCAAAACCCTACAAGACCTACACATCAATAACAAGACTTAAGACCTGAAACCATAAAATATATTGAAGAAAAAGTAGGCAAAACCCTACATGACATACACATCAATAACATCTTTAGAGATACAACACCTAAAGCGAAGGATAAACACAGCTGGGACTACATCAAACTTAAAAGCTTCTGTATAGCAAAGAACACACTAACCAAAACAAAGCTACAACCCACCAACTGGGAGAAAATCTTTGCACACAACATTACTGACAAGGGACTTATCATACAGATCCACAGAGAACTAACCAGACTAAACAAAAACAAAGTGAACAATCCAGTCAAAAAATGGGCAAAAGAGCTAAGAAGGCAGTTCTCCAAAGAGGAAATGCAAATGGCCAACAGGCATATGAAAAAATGCTCAACTTCTCTTGTCATCAGAGAAATACAAATCAAAACCACTATGAGATAC